>CAUDMG010001413.1:507500-510706 GCA_958450375.1 Homarus gammarus | reverse complement strand
ATCAGACAGGAGAAGACCTCACTCGATTAACTTTTTCAAAGTTGTGTTATCCGACACAATTGTGTGGAGAAGAGTTTAATTTCTTATTTTTTTTCTTGTGCTCTTTATATTTTATTATGATCTATCACCAAAGATACATCCTCTCGGCTGATGAGGCCTGCATCTATCCAAGCGGCAGTTGCAATTTCTGCAGCCTCACGAAGTCCAGCATGGTGGCGAATACTAGCTAAAGCAATGTTTGAAATATTTCTTGTGTTGTATTTCATTTTCTTTGGTAAAGGTTCAGATGGCTCTTTGGAACTATCATCTGATGTTGCTTCCTGTTCATCAGAAGAACTATCAAAGAAGTGATAAACATCTTGACACAGCTCTTCCTCTCTTTGGATGGCTTCTTCACTCTTCATTTTCTTCTTTTGTTCCCTCTCTCGGATTTGTTCTCTCTTCTTGGCATTAGCAATCTGCTTCTTTGTTTCTGAATAATCTATTGAACCCATTTGCATACTTCCTTGGCCTTCTGCCTTTGTCCTCTGTGCCTTTATAAATTCAAGCTCTAAAACAGGGATCTTCTTTTCACGAGGACAACCACAATCAATGTGGGAATTATTTTCTCTCTTACCTGAGTGAGAACAGTTGGATTCAGAACATAATTGTATGGAGCACTTGCAGGTCAAAATGTCAAACAGAGTATCAAGTGTGTGAGAAATTCATTTTTCCTGGCCAAGTTTCCTTTACCAAGTGATGTTTCAACTTCTTTGTGCCATAATTTCGTTAGTTTTAGCTCAATAGTTCGACACTGATTAATCACAGGTGGTTTGAATAGTGCATTAGCTTTTGTCCATTGATGCAGAAGAGGGACTATCATGTCATTTATGAGTTCTTTATCTGTATAGTTCCTTCTGTCCTTTGCATTTTTTTCTCGAAGGAGTAACCCTAATCTTAGCATGTCTCTCACTGTTGGAAGTTCTGATACAGGAAGCTCCTTCCCTTTACCAACTAGCAGGCTCAAGTGGGTTGACAACTGACTTCTTGTCTTCAATTTTGACATCTTCACACTATCTGACAAATAGAAAAATATTTCAATGTTTCATAATTCAATTGTTGTTTCAAAAAATATCAATTTGTTTATCAAAAATGCTGTAACAGAAATAACATAATAATTTCTTAGAACATAATGTTTTATACAATGATATAAGTAACTGCGACAATCAATATGCCCTACTTACAATAATTAAAATGTAGAATTCGTCTGGTAGAGTAGGTGCAAGTGCAATGAGAGCAAACCACCGTCTATGATATCTAGAAGGAGAGTGAGCCGGGCGCCTTATCCTCACGCTTGGTACAAGTCAAAACAAGAATTAAACTGTCCCACACGGAGAGCCTGTTCATGTTCATGTTCTGACATGCATATTGTACACAAGCTATAGAACCATAAAATACTCCATAATCCATATGCTTACATGAGATTAGTTAATATCAAGTGAATAATTCTAATCAAGTCTCATTAATTTGTTGAAATACTGATATTTGAAACTTTAAGGTATAATTGATGTAGGTGAGGGTTATTTCAATTCATTTTTGTTTGCTAATCTCAAGTTTAGACATAAAGAGGCACAATATTTTGACTACCAAATTTGATTTTTAACATGTTGACAAAATTGACACACCCTATTCCTCACCCCTGTAGCCGCCAACCCCTGGCCCACCCTCCCCACCAAAGCTCCAGGATCATCACCAGCAGTCATCGTAAGATCAGGATGGGGCAACACAGACGTACCGACACAACAGGTAGCTGCCAACACACCCCGTGAACACGCACAAAGTGAAGAGATCAATGATTTGAAAAATTCAATTAAAGAACTCAAAGCTCAATTTACAGCTCAAACTGATATGTTAAGGAGCCTCTGTGATACACTAAAGGAAAATAACACCACCAACACAGTGCAGCAGCTATGGAAAGATTTCAGTCAAACTGAAGACATTCAGATGTCAGTACCAGATGTGGAAACTCAAGACCCACCAGGAACTAGTGTCCACGCAGAGGAAAATAGTGATACTGGTAACAGTTCTACTGATGCCTCTGTGGACATGGTCAGTGAAGATGAACAAACACAAACGGAAAATGGTGATGATGTCGAGTAAAACCAGTGTGTGTCGTTGTCTGCCACTGAAATACAACAATTGTTGAGCCGTACATGCTCCAGAAATGTTTCAAAAAGGTTAAATGGCCTACTGCCTGCCGAAGGGAGAGGCAGAGTAGAAAAAAAACATTATCATACAGTGCCTTTTGCTTCTTTCCAAATACATTTCATAATGGCCAGTGTTAATACCAGACAAAGATGCAGAGCGGTGAAGGTGATGAGTTGGAACATCTCATCCCTTAGAAAACGATACCCTGACCTACACCACAAAGTTGTGACTGAGGACATCGATATTGTGTGTCTGCAGGAGTGTCTCACACCTAATGGTAAACCCCCACCCAGTCTGCCCAATTATGTGTATTATGATCCTAGTTCTACTCACACATGTTTGATGTATGTTAAGAAGTCACTCCCGCATGTACCTCTTGTATCCAAAAAGACTACCAACCTTCAGTACCATGGGATCACTATCCACCTGGACAACTCCACACTCAACGTGCTAAACACCTATGCTGCCTCAGATCAGCTTCAGTACACAGATCTCCCAGACTTTTTACACACTGAGCCCACTGTCCTGATGGGTGACCTGAATACTAGACACAAGAAATTAGGTGACCCCACCACTAACACCAATGGTAGGAGACTTATCTCACTTCTCAGCGCATATGAAGAAGTTCAAATTATAGGTAATAATGAATCAACACACATCTATATCGGGGGTCTAGACAAGTGTATTGGTTTAATCTATCATACACAACTCATAGCTAGTATACATGTAGCCAATGACACCCCCACTGGCGGTAAACTCAACAGACGCAGAATCACAGTAAAGCAAGAACATGAAAGCCAGTTCATAGACTTCATCCATGACTGGTACAAGGACTACAAGCCTGACAACTACCAAAGTTCCCGTGATGATCTGATAGATAGGATTTATACATTCTTCACCACCAATGCCTCCACCAAAAAAAAAAAAGGAGCAAACGTGGTCAGCATCATGGGAACAGGCAGCAGCAGTGCTATGATGACCCAAACTGAAGAAAAAAATCAGGGCTAGAGTCAGGAGGG
>CAUDMG010001413.1:317500-502500 GCA_958450375.1 Homarus gammarus | reverse complement strand
ACTAAAGTACTTAATATGAAGAAAGAACTAGGTATACCCAGTGTCAAAGATAAAATAATTGAAGTCAACCTCATGATAGCCCTGAGGCTTCTGCGTGGTGATCCTGATAACATTGTTTCCTTAAAATTGATAGAATGTATGAACCATGGGACTGGTGAATCTAAATTGATCCAAACTACAGCTGCACATATGATGATGTTTGGACTAGACCATCTGTACAAAGTTGAAACGCGAAAAAAATTAATTATATAAAGTATTTATCTCCAACACACTGCCAAAGTGAGAGCTCTTGAACACATACACACTCTACAGACTGTTGATAACATCACACAGACCATCTACACTGATGGATCTCTTAACACCGCCTGTGGGAGGGCTGGAAGTGCTATTGTTGTGACTCAACCTGACGGTAATATAATTGAGAAAGGAGTTACAATTAACAACTGGGCATCCACTCTACAAACTGAATTAGTTGCCATACTCACAGATATTAAATTTATTTGAAACCACTGTTACTGACAGTCTCATCAACACTGACACTCTATACTCACTACTTGCCGTTGACACCCTCAACTTAAGTTGACGAGCGCTTGTCTCACATAGGCCTCAAAGAACATGACAGAGTTGATGCCCTCACCAAACTCGCGTCTAACAAAGACATTGTTGAATACAATTTGGTTCTGTCAAAAAGACCCCTTAAAACTGTGATCAGGAAGGAACTTGTTGATGAATTTGAAGTAAGTAGACAAGTGCAAACAGGCACTTGTCGAATCATAGTTTACCATGATGAGATGTATCAAGTGAAACATGTATATGGAGCAAGTAACAAGATCACTAGATTACAAGATCTTGTAACCGCTACACTAAAGTTAGGATAAGTACCTCTACCAGTATGTTCCTCAAGCAGATGTAAACACAACTAAATGTAAAATGTGTGGCCAAACACATGGCCACACACCCCAACACTACGTCCTCGACTGTATGAAGATAGAACCTTTTAGGGACAGGTCCAAGCACACTGTGTGTGAAATGGCACAACACTTCATCTCTAATGGCAAGATAGCCGACATATTAAGATTGCATCCACTTTTTTGCACTTAGTAACTATATCAGTTCCCATGTATAGAACCAAATACACAATGTGTTTGAATACTTCTCACGCAATGGTGAATAACAAAGTGATCGGCCAGACATACTGCCTCACACGCCTGTACTCACGCAGTTGTGAATAAGTTACCCTTTATGAGTAGAACTAAACAAATAATGTAATTAAAATACTGTGTAACATTCAGTGCCATAATATCCTGACCATGGGGATTAATTATTCTGACCCTTTGTAAACTCTACTCTGCAATCCATTTGCGCTACCGCTCACAGGATGAGTGTGAGGTGCACAATAACCTAGCCGCTGTAAGTGGCAAAATCAATCCCTCACCCCTATAGCCTCGGTCAACCTCCACAACCTCCCTCACACCCACAACCTTCCTCACTCCCGCAGCCTCCCTCACCTATAGCTTCCCTCACTCCTATAGCCTCCCTCACCACAGCACAGCCTCCCTTAGCCCCACAACCTCCCTCACCCCCACAACCTCTCTCTCCCCTATCGCCTCCCTCACCCGCACAACCTCCCTCACCCAAACAACCTCCCTCACCTATAGCCTCCCTCACTCCTATAGCCTCCCTCACCACAGCACAGCCCCCCTCACCCACACAGCCTCCCTCACCCACACAACCTCCCTCACCTAAACAACCTCCCTCACCCCTATCGCCTCCCTCACCCCCACAGCCTTCTTCACCCCTATAGCCTCTCCCATCCCAACACAGCCTCCCTCACCCCGACGACCTCCCTCACCCCCACAGCCTCCCTCACCCCCACAACTTTCCTCACCCCCACAACCTCCCTCACCCCGACAACCTTCCTCACCCCCACAACCTCCCTCACTCCCACAGCCTCCCTTACACTCGACATAATCCTCTCTAACAACGAAGCCGTCCTGAACAGGCACGTTACCGCCGGACCCATCAGTACCAGCGATCAACTGCCAGTCGTCGTGACGCTCTCATCCAATCCCATTATGATCCCCGCCAACATCAGGTCAAACCTCAAACGGGCAGACTGGGACTCCTTCAAGGAGTCTCTCAGTCTCAAGCAGGGGAGAAACCTGGAAGAAGCCAGCCCCAATGACATCGACGACGCGGTCGAACAATGGTACACGGATGTGAAGACGGAGATGGACAACAACATCCCGACCACCACTCACAGGACCATTCCCCACCCTCACACTCGTCACCAGCTGAGGCAGCTCAGTGTCCAGTACGATCACGTGAGACAGCTAGCCAGTGTCCGCGGGTGGACGCAGGAGCTGAGAGACCGGTACCGAGAGCTACAGACGGACATCCAGCACGAGAGCAAACGTCTACATGAACAAAAGTGGGCCGCCTTGGTGTGGGAGGCAGCCAACAATTACCGCGATTCTGCTGCCTTCTGGAAAGGGATCAAGCGACTGATGGGTTCCACCTCTAGCACGGTCCCTTACCTGCTCGACCAAAACAACGTAAAAATATTCGAGGAGGAAAACCAAGAACAACTACATCGGCGACATTTACGGAAGATCTATACCATTAGTGAACAGGAGAACGAGGGCTTCGACAGGGAGTTTGAGGAGGACATTTTAGGTCAGTTGCAGGGCCATCAGCACCTGCTCCAGCCGCTCCCACGGACTTACTTCACTAGACTGGTGGACGGAAGCTACCTGATGGAGCGCATAGTTCCTGCAGATGTGTCAGCCGTCATAAAAGAGTTTAAAAACAAATCACCTGGTCAAAGTCACATTAACAAGAAGATCCTGGCTCAACTCCCCGACAACATGATAGAGAGGCTTGCTCATATATGCAACGCCTGCCTCGCCGATGGAGGAAGGCATTGCATATATGAGCCTTTATTCGCCTCATACCAAAAGCAGGGAAGCCTCCAAAGAAAGTCGAAAACTTTCAACCAATATCACTGCTTGAGGTACCTGCCAAAATCTTTGAAGAAATAGTCAACAAGCGGTTGTGGGTGTATCTGGAGGACGAAGACGTGCATAATCCCCGCCAGTTCGGCTTCCGCCAGTACCGAGGCACACCCACCGCCATAGTTCAGGCCTACGAGCAAATCGCCAATGCCATGACTGGCCGCCTGCAGTGCAACATAGTACTGAGGGACGTCAGCAAGGCGTTTGACAAAGTTTGGCACGCGGGGCTGCAGTATAAGATCATGCAACTGGGGCTACCCGAAAATCTGACTCGCCTGCTGTGCAACTTCAATACGGACCGCAGAGCCAAAATCAAGATGCAAGAACATTTTGGAGAAGAATTCTCACTATCGAGCGGCGTGCCTCAGGGCTCTTGTCTCTCACCAACCCTTTACACACACTACACCGCTGACCTGCCACCCCCAATCGTCGGCAGCGAGTACGTCATGTATGCCGACGATGTAACACAGATCGTCACCTGCCCAGGAAGGTCCACGGCAAGGATGGCGCGACTCACTGCTCGGGCAATGGAGGAGATCTCGGAGTATGAAAATAAATGGAAAACAAAAACAAACAAAAAGAAATTCGAGGTTATACCTATAGCCAAATTCAAGCCGGCGCCATTGATGATCGACGACGAAGAGATTGAGTACTCTAAACAAGGCAGGTTGCTCGGCCTCATCATCTCTCGGACGGGCATCATTCCTCACGTGAAGGACAGACTAAATAAAGCCAAAGTCGCCGCAGCCAAATTAAAACGTTTTAAATTGATGCCTGAGAAGATACAAGTTCACCTGTACAAGGCGCTGGTGAGGCCTGTGTTGGAGTACCCATCTATACAACTCGTCACACTCGGGAAGACCAGACTACAACAACTACAGAGCTTCCAAAACAAGTGTTTGAGATCAGCCAATGGCCAAGCGCCACCCTACCAGGAGACAGTGGAAACCATCCACCTAAGAAATAAAACAGGCCCTCAACTTCAGGTTCCATCGCCTAGGGAAGAAGGTTTGGGACAAGCTCCTGGACGACCCTCACAGCCCAGACCACCTACGCGGGGAAGACATCAACGGAGGGCGACCCCACGCCTGGTGGCCCCGGAGTCTGCCCGCACTACAAGAACCCAACCCGCGACCCATCTATGTCCGCCACAGTGATCCACCTTAGATTAAAACTTAGAAGATATAAATTTACATTTAACAAGTCACAATCAAGTGAGACCATAACGTAATACAGTATAAGATGTTAATAAACTTGTTATTGTAAAATCAATCTAGTCATTGTCTACTAAAATAACCATTGTGCAACGTCATTCTAAATCCTAGGTTAGCTTAGTTAGCCAACAAACTCTATGTAAAACAAGGGGTGTCGTCCCCCTCTGTTTAACTCATTAAACTTCTTTTCCAACGTTTCCCCCCACGACTATATGTTGTGACTTCTCCATCCCTCATGTCTGGCTGTGCCTTGAGCCCCAGCATGGCTTCCATTCATTCACCACCTTAACCTAAAAAAAAAAAGACAAAAAGCCTCCCTCGCCACCACAGCCACCCTCACCCCCACAGAGCGTCCCTCACTCCTATAGCCTCCCTCACACCGACAGCCTCCCTCACTCCCACAGAGCCTCCCTCACCCCCACACAGCCTCCCTCACCCCTACACAGCCTCCCTCACTCCCACATATCCTCCCTCACCCCCCCAAACAACCTCCCTCACCCCCACACAGCCTCCCTCACCCACACAGTCTCCCTCACTTCCACAGAGCCTCCCTCACCCCCAAACAACCTCCCTCACCCCTATAGCCTCCCTTACACCCATAGTCTCCATCACCCCCACAAACACTATTTCACCTCTATAGCCTTCTTCACCCCCACAACCTCCCTCACCCACAGAGACTCCCTCACCCCCACAACTTCCTTCACCTAAACAGCCTCCCTCACCCCCACACAGCCTCCCTCACCCCCATACAGCCTTCCTCATCCCCAGACAGCCTCCCTCACCCCCACACAGCCTTCCTCACCCCCACACAGCCCCCTTTACTCCCACACACCCTCCCTCACCCCTACACAGCCATCCTCACCCCCACACAGCCCCCCTTACCCCCACACAGCCTCCCTCACCCCCACACAGCCTTCCTCGCCCCCACACAGCTGCCCTCACCACTTAGCATCCTCCCTCACCCCCACACAGCCTTCCTCACCCCCACACAGCCTTCCTCACCCCCACACAGCCTCCCTCACCCCTACACAGCCTCCCTCACCACCACACAGCCTTCCTCACCCCCACACAGCCCCCTTTACTCCCACACACCCTCCCTCACCCCTACACAGCCATCCTCACCCCCACACAGCCCCCCTTACCCCCACACAGCCTCCCTCACCCCCACACAGCCTTCCTCGCCCCCACACAGCTGCCCTCACCACTTAGCATCCTCCCTCACCCCCACACAGCCTTCCTCACCCCCACACAGCCTTCCTCACCCCCACACAGCCTCCCTCACCCCTACACAGCCTCCCTCACCCCCACACAGCCTTCCTCACCCCCACACAGCTCCCTTTACTCCCACACACCCTCCCTCACCCCTACACAGCCTTCCTCACCCCCACACAGCCTTCCTCACCCCCACACAGCCTTCCTCACCCCCACACACCCTCCCTCACCCCTACACAGCCTTCCTCACCCCCACACACCCTCCCTCACCCCTACACAGCCTTCCTCACCCCCACACAGCCTCCCTCACCCCCACACAGCCTTCCTCACCCCACACAGCCTCCCTCACCCCCACACAGACTCCCTCACCCCCACACAGCCTCCCTCACCCCTATTGTCTCCCTCACCCTATAGCCTCCCTCAGCCCTATAGCCTCCCTCAGCCCTATAGCCTCCCTCAGCCCTATTGTCTCCCTCACCCTATAGCCTCCCTCAGCCCTATAGCCTCCCTCACCCCTAGAGCCTCCCTCACTCCTATATTCTCCTTCACCCCTATAACTCTCTTCACCACCAAAGCCTCCCTCACCGTATGGGTTGTATTATGGTTGAACAAGAGGACAGAGCTGTCAGGATTATGTCTAGTTGGCAAATATATTTATTGCAATGGTAATTTCTTATCTATTTACATGATAATTCCCGATAAAACGGTTTTGATGGTACAATAAGAGCAGGTACTGTAAATATAGGAGGTGTTACTAGAAATATTAATACTTAGACTATAGATAATTTTTAGGGATAATTTAAAGGAAGGGAGAGTAGTCTTTGCTCGGGGTAAGTTGTTCCACACCTTCACCCTGATAACCTCCCTTACTACTATAGCCTCCCTCACTCTCCCCCTTCCACCACCAGTAAACAGAGGTGTATGCTCAAGGTATACTTCCCGTAATTACAGACACAACAACACACTTTTCTTACGATAAAGCACAAGAATATCGCCCCAAAATGTCACCCAAACTACACTGAGACTTTACCGTAACTCGACACGTTCTCCCACCAGAAGACGAGATGAAGGAAGGAAAGGTAGAGATTCTCTGCCTTTTCTCTCTCTCCTAACAGGTGTTCAGGCGTACTTACCTTGTTATAGTCAAGTCTCGGGTAATTCTTCAGTTACTTATGGACGTAATTTCTATGTTTTAGCTTAACTTTGGCCGCAGGCAGCAACTAGTTTTTTGTGCACCTTATACTCATCCTGTGAGCGGTAGCGCAAAAAGGATTAGAGAAGTGGTCACAGCCGGGGAGGGGAGGAAGGGGTGGGGAGGAAGGGGGGAAGGGGAGGAGGGGGTGGGGAGGAAGGGAAAGGCGGGGAAGAGGGGAGGTTGTAAAATAAACCAGGGAGCCGCAGACGTAAACAAGAAGTGAAGTAAAACAAGTCGGGTTTAATATTACTCAAGACTTGCAATACCTTAATGATTTATCCCTAAAGTTGGGATAAGTCAATGTTAACTTGCCATGGTTGAGTCTCAGGGCAGTATTGGCTGTTTTATGTGTCCTGTAGCTTAAGTGAGTGAGTTAGACACGTTCTCACATTACCAGTTAAAGAAGACAAATATTCAACGAAGGAACCTGTGATACTCCCGGGCAAGATGGTCGTAAACGGGTCATTGCCAACAGTAACTCCTAAACCTGCCAGAATAATGACTCTCTCTCAGCATTGTTTTCGCTTTAACTCACTCGTGTTTCACCAAAACTTTTACTTCTCTACAAAAGACAAGTTTCGTCTTTTTCCCCGCTCGGTTTTACACAGTTCTCGTGTATTTTTTGAGGCAGCAACGACGTGGGATTAAGAGTTGAGAGAGAGAGGGAGGGAGTGAGGGAGGGAGGGTTGGTGAGGGAGTGAGGGAGTGAGGGAGGGAGGGTTGGTGAGGAAGGGAGGGAGTGAGGGAGAGAGGGAGGGAGGGAGGGAGGGAGGCAGGGAGGGAGGCAGGGAGGGAGGGAGGGAGGACATGGATGGATGGAGGGAGGGAGGGAGGGAGGGTTGGTGAGGAAGGGAGGGCGTGAGGGAGGGAGGGTTGGTGAGGAAGGGAGGGAGAGAGGGAGGGAGGGAGGGAGGACATGGAGGGAGGGAGGGAGGGAGGGAGGCAGGGAGGGAGGGAAGGAGGCAGGGAGGGAGGGAGGACATGGATGGATGGAGGGAGGGAGGGAGGGAGGACATGGAGGGAGGGAGGGAGGGAGGGAGGGAGGGAGAAGGGAGGGAGGGAGGGAGGGAGGCAGGAAGGGAGGGAGGGCGGCAGGGAGGCAGGGAGGGAGGCAAGAAGGGAGGGAGGTAAAGTAAAGCGCTGGAGGTAAGATGGCCAGTAGGGTGTGTCAATTTTGTCAACATGTTAAAAATCAAATTTGGTAGTCAAAATATTGTGCCTCTTTATGTCTAAACTTGAGATTAGCAAACAAAAATGAATTGAAATAACCCTCACCTACATCAATTATACCTTAAAGTTTCAAATATCAGTATTTCAACAAATTAATGAGACTTGATTAGAATTATTCACTTGATATTAACTAATCTCATGTAAGCATATGGATTATGGAGTATTTTATGGTTCTATAGCTTGTGTACAATATGCATGTCAGAACATGAACATGAACAGGCTCTCCGTGTGGGACAGTTTAATTCTTGTTTTGACTTGTACCAAGCGTGAGGATAAGGCGCCCGGCTCACTCTCCTTCTAGATATCATAGACGGTGGTTTGCTCTCATTGCACTTGCACCTACTCTACCAGACGAATTCTACGTTTTAATTATTGTAAGTAGGGCATATTGATTGTCGCAGTTACTTATATCATTGTATAAAACAATATGTTCTAAGAAATTATTATGTTATTTCTGTTACAGCATTTTTGATAAACAAATTGATATTTTTTGAAACAACAATTGAATTATGAAACATTGAAATATTTTTCTATTTGTCAGATAGTGTGAAGATGTCAAAATTGAAGACAAGAAGTCAGTTGTCAACCCACTTGAGCCTGCTAGTTGGTAAAGGGAAGGAGCTTCCTGTATCAGAACTTCCAACAGTGAGAGACATGCTAAGATTAGGGTTACTCCTTCGAGAAAAAAATGCAAAGGACAGAAGGAACTATACAGATAAAGAACTCATAAATGACATGATAGTCCCTCTTCTGCATCAATGGACAAAAGCTAATGCACAATTCAAACCATCTGTGATTAATCAGTGTCGAACTATTGAGCTAAAACTAACGAAATTATGGCACAAAGAAGTTGAAACATCACTTGGTAAAGGAAACTTGGCCAGGAAAAATGAATTTCGGCACAGACTTGATACTCTGTTTGACATTTTGACCTGCAAGTGCTCCATACAATTATGTTCTGAATCCAACTGTTCTCACTCAGGTAAGAGAGAAAATAATTCCCACATTGATTGTGGTTGTCCTCGTGAAAAGAAGATCCCTGTTTTAGAGCTTGAATTTATAAAGGCACAGAGGACAAAGGCAGAAGGCCAAGGAAGTATGCAAATGGGTTCAATAGATTATTCAGAAACAAAGAAGCAGATTGCTAATGCCAAGAAGAGAGAACAAATCCGAGAGAGGGAACAAAAGAAGAAAATGAAGAGTGAAGAAGCCATCCAAAGAGAGGAAGAGCTGTGTCAAGATGTTTATCACTTCTTTGATAGTTCTTCTGATGAACAGGAAGCAACATCAGATGATAGTTCCAAAGAGCCATCTGAACTTTTACCAAAGAAAATGAAATACAACACAAGAAATATTTCAAACATTGCTTTAGCTAGTATTCGCCACCATGCTGGACTTCGTGAGGCTGCAGAAATTGCAACTGCCGCTTGGATAGATGCAGGCCTCATCAGCCGAGAGGATGTATCTTTGGTGATAGATCATAATAAAATTAGAAGAGCACAAGAAAAAATAATGAAGGAAATATCTGATCAGCATGAAAAAGATTTAAGCGAGGGAGGGCTCTCCTGTCTTTTGTTTGATGGAAGAATAGATGACACAAAAGTTTTGCTAGAAGTAGAGGGAGTGAACAGAAAGTTTCCAGGTCTCATCAAAGAAGAACACTACTCTGTCTGTTCTGAGCCTGGTGGTCGGTTTTTGTTTCACTTTGCTCCCGAAACTGAAGTAGAAGGGAAGAAACATGCAGAGGTCATTGCTGATCATATTTTATGTTGGGTTCAGGAGAGAGGACTTGGCAGTTCACTGCAGGCTGTTGGTGGAGATTCAACTGCAGTGAACACCGGATGGCAGGGGGGTGTAATGACGCATTTAGAGAAAAAACTAGGAAGAAGACTTGTTTGGATTGTATGTGATTTACATGCAGGCGAGCTACCTCTTCGTCATCTCATCCAGGAACTTGATGGTCCTACAAAGAGCAACAACAAGTGGTCAGGTCCCCTTGGCATCATGCTGGATGAAGCAACACAACTAGAAATAAATACAACCTTTCCAAAGGTCGAAGTTGGCCCTCCCCTTCCGGCGTTGTCTGAAGGAGTCATCAAAGATCTCAGCACAGATCAATCCTATGCTTATCGTATTGCCCAAGCAATAAGATCAGGAGAAGTGCCTCAGTCATTGGCTCTCTTGGAGATTGGACCTGTCAGTCACAGCCGTTGGTTAACTACAGCTCTTCGTTTCTGCAGGATTTGGATTTCCAAACACGAATTGAAGGGCAAAGTGCTGAAGAATTTGAGGTTAATTGTTGAATTTATTATTGGAGTTTATCTTCCCCAGTGGTTTAGTGTGAAACTTAATCCTATGTGGGTGGATGGGCCCAATCACCTTTTGTTTCAATTGCAGCTAGTAAGAACACAGAGGAAGGTAGTGAGGGACATCGTGTTACCTGTGGCAAGAAGGTCCGCTTGGTATGCTCGATCAGAAGCAGTTTTGCAAGCAATGCTTTGCAGTCAATGTACCAATCTCCGAACCGAGGCTGTAGAAGTCATTCTAAAGATTAGAGGAACGCTAATAGATGACGACCAGTTGGGAGACTGTTCGTTTCATTGAAGAAAAGTTCCCCCAATAAACGTCAATGCCACCAAATTGTCAGAATTGGTTGACTTGAGTTTGGAAGTCTTAGAGCCACCATTGACAACAAGTCTAACTAGCCAAGAATTGAGAAACCTTAAAGAGACTCCAATGCAGGTGCCGAAGTGGCCTTCCCACACTCAAAGTGTGGAGAGATGTGTGAAAATGGTCACAGAAGCAGCGGGCCATGTTTACAGTCACGAGAGGCGAGAAGGTTACATCAAAGCACAAATAGCAAGCAGACTACTGATGACAAGAAACCAAAGCAAAGAGAGTATGAAGGCATTGGTTACTTTCAAATAGACTACGGATAATAAAATATAATAATTTGAAACTTGAAACAGTAACATGTGTGCAAACGCTGGTGATGTTATAAATTCACAAATATGTACATTTAAAAATCCATTTGATGTAGGTAGGACTTATTATAAAAAAAAATTTATGCCAGAATATTGTTTTGCATGCTTAAAGACTACAATAAATTGCTACCAAATTACTCGATTTTCAATTTAGCCAGTTCACCCCCTAAATTGACACACCCTAGCGAGGAAGGTTGTGGGGGTAAGGGGTGTTGTGGGAGTGAGGGAGGCTATTGGAGTGAGGGAGGCTGTGGTGGTGACGGAGTCTATAGGGGTGAGGGAGGCTGTGGGGATGTATTTATATAGATGAGTTAAATATGTTAAATGGGTTAATTACATTAGACTTATATACTCTATCTTCCCCTGTAACTTTCCACTAGCTATGAGGTAGCATATTCAGAGCACGTGATAAGGTGTGCCCACGGGAAGTCGCGTGACTTGGTGCCGAGTTAAGGATTAAGTAGCCGGCTATCTGGCCACCTATTGCGGGCAGTAGTTTGATAACCCTGACTAGAGGAAGACGTTATTGAGAGCCATCGTGGATGGTTCCGTCTTCCCTCGAGGGAGGTCGTCGGATACATTTCCGTTCTTAACTCGATGGGTCCCTACTCACCTCGCTCAACTATCTCATCAACAGGACGTACTTAGGAGAGCAATTTAACATAGCTACAGTGATTAAGTTACGGTGATAAACCTTTTTGAAAGTGTACACAGAAACCTTTTACAATAAATGCAAACAAAGGAACATATTGGATTTCACTAGAAAAGATCCAATAAACTTTGATCTATATTCTAATATGTCGAGAATATAAGGTAACGTGCTGCACAAGTGATTGTTACAAGTGGTGACAACCCAGGAAAGTTGTTACATATATGACAGCTTCACAAGTAACTGTTATATTCACGGTAACAGTCACCTCACCAGATACACAGTTGGTAAAGGTAGATATATTATGTTCTCCCCATTACTGTTTCATACTGTTGCATCTGTTACTAAGAAGCAAATCGTTATATGGGTGGACGGGGTATTGGGGTAAGGGAGGCAATAGGGGTGAGGGAGGCTATAGGGGTGAGGGAGGCTATTAGGGTGAGGGAGGCTATTGGGGTGAGGGAGGCTATTAGGGTGAGGGAGGCTCTTAGGTTGAGGGAAGCTATTGGGGTGAGGGAGGCTATTGGGGTGAGGGAGGCAATAGGGGTGAGGGAGGCTATTGGGGTGAGGGAGGCTATTAGGGTGAGGGAGGCTATTGGGGTGAGGGAGGCTATAGGGGTGAGGGAGGCTATTAGGGTGAGGGAGCCTATTGGGGTGAGGGAGGCAATAGGGGTGAGGGAGGCTATTGGGGTGAGGGAGGCTATTAGGGTGAGGGAGGCTATTGGGGTGAGGGAGGCAATAGGGGTGAGGGAGGCTATTAGGGTGAGGGAGGCTATTAGGGTGAGGGAGGCTATTGGGGTGAGGGAGGCTATTGGGGTGAGGGAGGCAATTAGGGTGAGGGAGGCTATTGGGGTGAGGGAGGCTATGGGGTGAGGGAGGCTATTGGGGTGAGGGAGGCTATTAGGGTGAGGGAGGCTATTGGGGTGAGGGAGGCAATAGGGGTGAGGGAGGCTATAGGGGTGAGGGAGGCTATTAGGGTGAGGGAGGCTATTGGGGTGAGGGAGGCAATAGGGGTGAGGGAGGCTATTGGGGTGAGGGAGGCTATTAGGGTGAGGGAGGCTATTGGGGTGAGGGAGGCTATAGGGGTGAGGGAGGCTATTAGGGTGAGGGAGCCTATTGGGGTGAGGGAGGCAATAGGGGTGAGGGAGGCTATTGGGGTGAGGGAGGCTATTAGGGTGAGGGAGGCTATTGGGGTGAGGGAGGCTATAGGGGTGAGGGAGGCTATTAGGGTGAGGGAGCCTATTGGGGTGAGGGAGGCAATAAGGGTGAGGGAGGCTATTGGGGTGAGGGAGGCTATTAGGGTGAGGGAGGCTATTGGGGTGAGGGAGGCAATTAGGGTGAGGGAGGCTATTGGGGTGAGGGAGGCTATGGGGTGAGGGAGGCTATAGGGGTGAGGGAGGCTATTAGGGTGAGGGAGGCTATTGGGGTGAGGGAGGCTATAGGGTGAGGGAGGCTATTGGGGTGAGGGAGGCTATTGGGGTGAGGGAGGCTATTAGGGTGAGGGAGGCTATTGGGGTGAGGGAGGCTATTAGGGTGAGGGAGGCTATTAGGGTGAGGGAGGCAATAGGGGTGAGGGAGGCTATTGGGGTGAGGGAGGCTATTAGGGTGAGGGAGGCTATTGGGGTGAGGGAGGCAATAGGGGTGAGGGAGGCTATTAGGGTGAGGGAGGCTATTGGGGTGAGGGAGGCTATTGGGGTGAGGGAGGCAATTAGGGTGAGGGAGGCTATTGGGGTGAGGGAGGCTATGGGGTGAGGGAGGCTATTGGGGTGAGGGAGGCTATTAGGGTGAGGGAGGCTATTGGGGTGAGGGAGGCTATAGGGGTGAGGGAGGCTATTAGGATGAGGGAGGCTATTAGGGTGAGGGAGGCTATTGGGGTGAGGGAGGCTATAGGGGTAAGGGAGGCTATTGGGGTGAGGGAGGCTATTAGGGTGAGGTAGGCTATAGGGGTGAGGGAGGCTATAGGGGTGAGGGAGGCTATTGGGGTGAGGGAGGCTATTAGGGTGAGGGAGGCTATTGGGGTGAGGGAGGCTATAGGGTGAGGGAGGCTATTGGGGTGAGGGAGGCTATTGGGGTGAGGGAGGCTATTAGGGTGAGGGAGGCTATTGGGGTGAGGGAGGCTATTAGGGTGAGGGAGGCTATTAGGGTGAGGGAGGCTATTGGGGTGAGGGAGGCTATTGGGGTGAGGGAGGCTATGGGGGTGAGGGAGGCTATAGGGGTGAGGGAGGCTATAGGGGTGAGGTAGGCTATAGGGGTGAGGGAGGCTATAGGGGTGAGGGAGGCTATAGGGGTGAGGGAGGCTATAGGGGTGAGGGAGGCTATAGGGGTGAGGGAGGCTATTAGGGTGAGGGAGGCTATTGGGGTGAGGGAGGCTATAGGGGTGAGGGAGGCTATTAGGGTAAGGTAGGTTATTGGGGTGAGGGAGCCTATTAGGGTGAGGGAGGTTGTGGGGGTGACGGAGGCTTTGGGTATGAGGGAGCCTATTGGGGTGAGGGAGGGTATTAGGGTGAGGGAGGCCATTGGGGAGAGGGAGGCTGTGAGGGTGACGGAGAGTATAGGGGTGAGGGAGGTTGTGTGGGTGAGGTAGGCTATAGGGATAAGGGAGGCTATTGGGATGAGGGAGGTTGTGGGGGTGACGGAGGCTTTGGGGTGAGGGAGGTTGTGGGGTGAGGGAGGTTGTGTGGGTGAGGGAGGTTGTGGGGGTGAGGGAGGTTGTGGGGGTGAGGGAGGCTCTGGGAGTGAGGGAGGCTGTGGGGGTGAGGGAGATTGTAGGGGTGAGGGAGGTTGTGGGGGTGAGGGAGGTTGTGGGGGTGAGGGAGGCTGTGGGGTGAGGGAGGTTGTGTGGGTGAGGGAGGTTGTGTGGGTGAGGGAGGTTGTGTGGGTGAGGGAGGTTGTGGGGGTGAGGGAGGTTGTGGGGGTGAGGGAGGCTCTGGGAGTGAGGGAGGCTGTGGGGGTGAGGGAGTTTGTAGGGGTGAGGGAGGCTCTGGGAGTGATGGAGGCTGTGGGGGTGAGGGAGGTTGTGGGGGTGAGGGAGGTTGTGGGGTGAGGGAGGCTATTAGGGTGAGGGAGGCTATTAGGGTGAGGGAGGCTATTGGGGTGAGGGAGGCTATTGGGGTGAGGGAGGCTATGGGGGTGAGGGAGGCTATAGGGGTGAGGGAGGCTATAGGGGTGAGGGAGGCTATTAGGGTGAGGGAGGCTATTGGGGTGAGGGAGGCTATTAGGGTGAGGGAGGCTATAGGGGTGAGGGAGGCTATTAGGGTAAGGTAGGTTATTGGGGTGAGGGAGCCTATTAGGGTGAGGGAGGTTGTGGGGGTGACGGAGGCTCTGGGTATGAGGGAGCCTATTGGGGTGAGGGAGGGTATTAGGGTGAGGGAGGCCATTGGGGAGAGGGAGGCTGTGAGGGTGACGGAGAGTATAGGGGTGAGGGAGGTTGTGGGGGTGACGGAGGCTTTGGGGTGAGGGAGGTTGTGGGGGTGAGGGAGGTTGTGGGGTGAGGGAGGTTGTGTGGGTGAGGGAGGTTGTGGGGGTGAGGGAGGTTGTGGGGTGAGGGAGGTTGTGTGGGTGAGGGAGGTTGTGTGGGTGAGGGAGGTTGTGGGGGTGAGGGAGGTTGTGGGGGTGAGGGAGGCTCTGGGAGTGAGGGAGGCTGTGGGGGTGAGGGAGATTGTAGGGGTGAGGGAGGTTGTGGGGGTGAGGGAGGTTGTGGGGGTGAGGGAGGTTGTGGGGTGAGGGAGGTTGTGTGGGTGAGGGAGGTTGTGTGGGTGAGGGAGGTTGTGTGGGTGAGGGAGGTTGTGGGGGTGAGGAAGGTTGTGGGGGTGAGGGAGGCTCTGGGAGTGAGGGAGGCTGTGGGGGTGAGGGAGTTTGTAGGGGTGAGGGAGGCTCTGGGAGTGATGGAGGCTGTGGGGGTGAGGGACGTTGTGGGGGTGAGGGAGGTCGTGGGGTGAGGGAGGTTGTGTGGGTGAGGGAGGTTGTGTGGGTGAGGGAGGTTGTGGGGGTGAGGGAGGTTGTGGGGGTGAGGGAAGCTGTGGGAGTGAGGGAGGTTGTGGGGGTGAGGGAGGTTGTGGGGGTGAGGGAGGCTATAGGGGTAAGGGAAGCTATTGGGGTGAGGGTGGTTGTCGGAGTGAGGGAAGTTGTGGGGGTGAGGGAGGTTGTGGGGATGGGGGAGGTGATAGGGGTGAGGGAGACTGTGGGGGTGAGGGAGGCTCTGGGAGTGATGGAGGCTGTGGGGGTGAGGGAGGTTGTGGGGGTGAGAGAGGCTCTGGGAATGATGGAGGCTGTGGGGGTGAGGGAGGTTGTGGGGGTGAGGGAGGTTGTGGGGGTCTGGGAGGCTCTGGGAGTGATGGTGGCTGTGGGGGTGAGGGAGGTTGTGGGGGTGAGGGAGGTTGTGGGGGTGAGGGAGGTTGTGGGGGTGAGGGAGGCTGTGGGAGTGAGGCAGGCTGTGGGGGTGAGGGAGGTTGTGGGGGTGAGGGAGGTTGTAGGGGTAAGGGGGGCTCTGGGAGTGATGGAGGCTGTGGGGGTGAGGGAGGTTGTGAGGGTGAGGGAGGTTGTGGGGGTGAGGTAGGTTGTGGGGGTGAGGGAGGCTCTGGGAGTGAGGGAGGCTGTGGGGGTGAGGGAGATTGTAGGGGTGAGGGAGGTTGTGGGGGTGAGGGAGGCTCTGGGAGTGAGGGAGGCTGTGGGGGTGAGGGAGGTTGTGGGGGTGAGGGAGGTTGTGGGGGTGAGGGAGGCTCTGGGAGTGAGGGAGGCTGTGGGGGTGAGGGCGATTGTAGGGGTGAGGGAGGTTGTGGGGGTGAGGGAGGCTCTGGGAGTGAGGGAGGCTGTGGTGGTGAGAGAGGTTGTGGGGGTCAGGGAGGCTGTGGGGGTGGGGGAGGTTGTGGGGGTGAGGGAGGCTCTGGGAGTGAGGGAGGCTCTTGGGGTGAGGGAGGCTGTGGGGGTGAGGGAGGTTGTGGGGGTGGGGGAGGCTCTGGGAGTGAGGGAGGCTGTGGGGGTGAGGGAGGTTGTGTGGGTGAGCGAGGTTGTGGGGGTGAGGGAGGCTGTGAGGGTGAGGGAGGTTGTGGGGGTGAGGAAGGCTGTAGGGGTTTTGGGAGGCGATAAGGGTGAGGGAGGCTGTGGGGTTGAGGGAGGTTTTGAGGGTGATGGGGTTGTGGGAGTGAGGGAGGTTTTTGGGGTGAGGAATCTGTGTGGGGGTGAGGGAGGTTGTGGGGGTGAGGGGGTTGTGGGAGGGAAGGAGGTCGTGGGGGTGAGTTAGGTTGTGGTGGTTCCTCACACTACAGTTGAGGGACTGCTGGTGGTCTAGTACAGTGTTTGTCCCACTTCCTTCTTGTGCACCGCCAAATAAGTTTAGTTTCCGTGTTTTTATATCAGTTGTCCCTCACAGGACGTCAGGTAAATGGAATCCAATTTCACTCTCACTCTTAATTAGGTTAGATTAAGTTAGGTTAGGTTAGGTTAACTTAACATCTTAGTTTTGAGGATGAATGAATCCATTATAGAGTTATTTATTTATTTATTAACAATTTAGGTGACCCTGTCAGGAAAACTTTCCATAGTATCATTAACACACATCTAACCGAACATCATCTACTACTGATCAATTGTAACTTAACCTAACCTTAACTTATTAGTACTATAACTTAACCTAACCCAATCTATTGCTATCACAATCTAAATTAACCTAACTTAACCTACTCGGACATTCTCCTAACGTATTATTATGTTCACATAATCTAACATAACTTATATTCTCAATTTTAAGATATTTTCTATTTTCAATATTAACACATTTTACAGAGCCTAATATATATTTATTATTAACTATTTATTAATATGTTATCTATTAACAGTATATAATCTAATATTTTGTTTAATATCTCTGAATATAACTTAACTTCTTCTTATTTATTAATTGTTTATAACCTAATAACTGTAGGTAGTTAAATAAACTCTGTAACTGTTTTATAATTAATAACTTCGTCTTTATCAACTGTTCATTTTACCTCATATCTTCTCCCTTGTTAACCATCTTCTTATCAGTAGAACTAACACTCAGCCCAGGAACGCTAGCAAGTAATTTGTACCAACCTAGTTTCCCCCTCTGAAGAAAAGGAAGAGAAAAAAAAGTCACATTACATGAGAGGCTACTTGCCTATTCTTGTTGACGGGGCGATAAGCAGAGCTCTTAAATGCAGTTCAGGTACGCAATTAAGCAAGGCAATCGAGTCATTAACCAGCCAAACGAGGCATGAATCGTTAAAGCTGTGGCATCAACATGGGGACGTAACTACCGCAGGGTAGAACCTATAACTAACTCACTCACTGGTGGTATTTGTGAAGGTGAGTGACATAACCTCGTGTTGGTGGATATAAAGTGTTGGTTGTGAGCACTCAGGTGCGACGCTCGTATAATTGGTAGACGACTCAACCAGGTGTGTTGAGAGAGAGAGAGAGAGAGAGAGAGAGAGAGAGAGAGAGAGAGAGAGAGAGAGTACTGAGAATTAGAGGCACACACAATGTATGTATGAGAGAGACAGATAGATGTGTATGTTGGTCTCAGTTACCACTCAAGTGAGACGCTCGTATAAAAAGCTGAGAACTCAACCAGGTGAGGTAGACGACTGATTAGTCTTGGTTAGAGAGAGAGAGAGAGAGAGAGAGAGAGAGAGAGAGAGAGAGAGAGAGAGTAACTGGTATTACAGTATTTCATGGTCCAGTGACTGTGCACTCAAGAAACTGTGTGTATGAGAGAGCAAGAAACTGTCAGGCTCACCTACAGTACACAAGTAACTGTCTCCACGGTGACTGTATAACCATCTAAGTAACTGTACACGAGCGAGCAGTTGTCTTACATCCATATAAATATCCCCCAACTAATCGATAATTAATCTAACCAAGTGATTGTGTCTAAGTGTTTGTCTAATGAGTCGAGTCTCGTAGATGTGGGAGTTTATCTAGACAGGGGATTGGTAGTTCGGTAGTATGGTAATATGGGTGTAGAAGTATGGTAGTGTAGTGTAGTATGGTAATATGGGGGTGTAGAAGTATGGTAGTGTAGTGTAGTATGGTAATATGGGGGTGTAGAGGTATGGTAGTGTAGTGTAGTATGGTAATATGGGGGTGTAGAGGTATGGTAGTGTAGTGTAGTATGGTAATATGGGGGTGTAGAAGTATGGTAGTGTAGTGTAGTATGGTAATATGGGGGTATAGAGGTATGGTAGTGTAGTGTAGTATGGTAATATGGGGGTGTAGAGGTATGGTAGTGTAGTGTAGTATGGTAATATGGGGGTGTAGAGGTATGGTAGTGTAGTGTAGTATGGTAATATGGGGGTGTAGAAGTATGGTAGTGTAGTGTAGTATGGTAATATGGGGGTGTAGAAGTATGGTAGTGTAGTGTAGTATGGTAATATGGGGGTGTAGAAGTATGGTAGCGTAGTGTAGTATGGTAATATGGGAGTGTAGAAGTATGGTAGTGTAGTGTAGTATGGTAATATGGGAGTGTAGAGGTATGGTAGTGTAGTGTAGTATGGTAATATGGGGGTGTAGAGGTATGGTAGTGTAGTGTAGTATGGTAATATGGGGGTGTAGAGGTATGGTAGTGTAGTGTAGTATGGTAATATGGGTGTAGAAGTATGGTAGTGTAGTGTAGTATGGTAATATGGGAGTGTAGAAGTATGGTAGTGTAGTGTAGTATGGTAATATGGGGGTGTAGAGGTATGGTAGTGTAGTGTAGTATGGTAATATGGGGGTGTAGAGGTATGGTAGTGTAGTGTAGTATGGTAATATGGGGGTGTAGAGGTATGGTAGTATGGTAGTGATCATGTGTACTATGCTAAATTTCTACCATGGCTAACCTCTCACCACCTGTACTTTATACCTGTACTTGCATCGTACTCAAGGGATTAAGTAATCGTACTCTTGGGGTTGTCATTGTACTCAAGGGGTTAAGTTCTCGTACTCAAGGGTTAAGTCATCGTTCTCAATGGGTTATGTTATCTTACTGAAGGGGTTAAATCATCGTTCTCACGGGGTTAAGCCATCGTACTCAAGGGGTTAAGTCATCGTACTCAAGGGGTTAAGTTATCGTTCTCAAGGGGTTTAGTCATCGTTCTCAAGGGGTTAAGTTATCGTACTCAAGGGGTTAAGTCATCGTTCTCAAGGGGTTAAGTTATCGTACTCAAGAGGTTAAGTCATTGTACTCATGGGGTTAAATAATCGTACTCAAGGGATTAAGTCATCGTACACAAAGGATTAACTTATAGCACTCAAGGGGTAAGGTCATCTTACTCGAAGGGTTAAGTTTTTGTACTCAGGGGTTAAGTCATCGTATTCAGAGGGTTAAGTCATCGTACTCAAGGGGTTAAATCATCGTTCTCACGGGGTTAAGCCATCGTACTCAAGGGGTTAAGTCATCGTACTCAAGGGGTTAAATCATCGTTCTCACGGGGTTAAGCCATCGTACTCAAGGGGTTAAGTCATCGTACTCAAGGGGTTAAGTTATCGTTCTCAAGGGGTTTAGTCATCGTTCTCAAGGGGTTAAGTTATCATACTCAAGAGGTTAGATCATCGTACTCAAGGGATTAACTTATAGCACTCAAGGAATTAAGTCATCGTATTCAAGGGGTTAAGTCATCGTACTCAGGGGTTAAGTCATCGTACTCAAAGGGATTAAAATATTTAAAATAATAAATCACATAAAAATACATAAGAAAATGTTAGGCAAAATATCACAGGAGAAAGAGTCCATTAAGAAGTGGGAAAATATCGTGAGAGAAAAAACACGATAATTTTTTTTTTCTGGCGATATAAAACTCAATTAGCCATCACAACAGGAGATAAGAAACAGAGTAGGAGCCACGGTAAGGCCCCGAAGGACTCCGCTGTCTCCTACCCATCATTCAAAAGTCATTAGTGGGCGCGTCTGAGTGGTGACCTAACTATTAATCCTTACCATCTAAATTAGACTTGAACTCACAGTCTCCTCGATGACTCTATTCTCAAATTATCCTTTCATTTAAATATTTTTTCTTTATGCTTTTTGTTTTATCACGCGACTCGTCCACAGCACGAGAATACCGGCTGGGTGATAAGGTCAGGTTAGGAAGAATGGTTGCGTTCACCGGTAGCTACTGGTTGATAGTGGTTTATGTTGTCTAGTACCAACCTAACCTAACCTAACACAACTCAACTCTAACCTAACTTAACCTAGCCTAACCTAACTTAGCCTATACCCTAACCGAACCTGCTTTAACCTAAACTAACACAACTCCACTCTAACCTAACCTAACCTAAACTAAAGTAACCTAACCTAACCTAAACTAAAGTAACCTAGCCTAACCTAACCTAACCTAGCCCAACTCTAACCTAACTTAACCTAACCTAACCTAAACTAAAGTAACCTAACCTAACCTAACCTAGCCCAACTTTAACCTAACCTAACCTAAACTAAAGTAACCTAACCTAACCTAACCTAACCTATACCTTAACCGAACCTGCTTTAACCTAACCTAGCACATCTCAACTCTAGCCTAACTTAACCTAACCTAGCCTAACATAACACAGCCCAACTCTAACCTAATCTAACCTAACCTAACCTAACCTAACCTAACCTAATCTATACCTTAACCGAACCTGATTTAACCTAACCTAGCACATCTCAACTCTAGCCTAACTTAACCTAACCTAGCCTAACATAACACAGCCCAACTCTAACCTAATCTAACCTAACCTAACCTAACCTAACCTAACCTAACCTAACCTAATCCTCTCTCCCTAGGTAACCTTATGGTAATATGCTACAGTATTTAATCATCAGGTAAAAAAAATCAAAAGCTGGGGTTCCAAATTCTTAAATTAACCAAAATACAACAACAGGCCAAAATAGCCGACTGCTACCCCACACCTGTGGATACTAATGAAGTAGCGGAGGGAGCTACATGTCTCTTATCAAACCAACCAGGAATAAAGGTAATTTAGGGTAACTTTGTAAGACGTAACTATGATGTCGAGTTCCGGGTTATCAGGCATTATCAAGGTACGGTATATGGGGCCACTTTTACGGCTGGTGATGTCCGGATACCACCACACGAACACTGGCGTGGAGGGTAGAGGGAGGATGGGTCTAAGTAGTGTGTGATGGTGAGGTGACGTGTGACTCTTTATCTTACTTATATTTTGGGATTTTTTTCTTCATTGATCATTTGTTTGATTTTGTGAAGGTTAGTCTCCACCTTAAGGTACGCAACGTAACGTAACCTATCCCATCCCAACTAACCTAACCTAACCTAACCTAACCCATCCCATCCCAACTAACCTAACCTAACCTAACCTAACCCATCCCATCCCAACTCAACCTAACCTTAAGAAAACATCTCAACTCAATTCAACTAACCTAACCTAACCTAACCTAACCTAATCTAACCTAACCTAACCTAACCTAATCTAACCTAACCTAACCTAACCCATCCCATCCCAACTCAACCTAACCTTAAGAAAACAACTCAACTCAACTCAACTCAACTCAATTCAACTAACCTAACCTAACCTAACCTAACCCATCCCATCCCAACTCAACCTAACCTTAAGAAAACAACTCAACTCAACTCAACTCAACTCAATTCAACTAACCTAACCACCAGCGCCATTATAAGGAGTACTGATTAAAGGCCTGAACTATGGTAGGTGGTGGTAGTAGGTTGTAATGGTGTGGAAGTGTGGTGTTAGGTGGTGATGGTGATAAGTAGGAGAAGGTGATTGTAGTGGTAGGAAAAGAGGGTGATGGTGGTGGTATGGTAGTGTGATGGTGTGTGGTATGAGGAGGTGTTGGTGATAGGCGATGAAGGTAAGTAGCAATGGTAGTAGTGGTAGGAAGCCTAGAAATAGTGGTTATTTCTGCCAAGGATATATAAACAAGTGCTTGGTATGACAATTCTTGCTCCCGGTGTATCACTTTGATGTGTGGATTGTCGCCCTCAGGGGGGGTGGCCTACACACCCACGCGCGCACGTATGCCCCTACTACCCGGACACAGCAGTCCAGCCTGTCACCTCTCTGCCCTTTACTCATAAGAACTAGTTTCTTCTTCTGTATGGGACCAAAGCAGATGTCGGAGGCGGACGTAACTGTCGCCCAAGGTGCTGATCACTATGCCGGGTAACAGACATTACTGCGTCTGTGCTAGCCAGAACCAAAATTGCACTAGCTGTGATTGTGCGAGAAACAACCGACCATGTGTGGTTTGCAGAAAGGGAAACAATTGTCGGAACCCACCAGGCAGGGAGCCGACACAGGAGGCCACAGTGGATATCGCCGGGACCCAACCGCCCGATTATATCCTAAATGATAGCAGTGAGTTTACTCAACCTGAAAATGTAGTACTAATAAAGCTGCTCCAATAGTAGCAAATGTCCACGAGGTGAAGGAGAGACAGCCACCACAGTGGAATGGCATGTCGATGGAAAATGCTGACATATGGGTTAAAGAAACTTACTCAGAAATTGTCAGGTGGTCGCCAGCTAATCTGTTTGAACCACCCAAGTGTGCGGCCACCAAAGAAATGATTCCGGAGATGATTCGCCTCATAACTGAGTACACCCAGGACTGCTTCCTTGTCCCTTTAGCTCTTCAAATACCGACAATAATACCACATCTATTCTGTCAGAGGACACACACAAAGGCTAAGCACAAAGAAAATGCGACAGCAATGAAGAGAAGATTGACAATGTGGCAGAATGGGGCCCCTAGATGATCTATGTGAGGCAAGAACACTGCAGGAGAGACTAAAATTTATAGGAGACGGAACGCAAAACTCCGATGACGCTGCAAGAAAGTTTGGAAACAAAATGTGTGTGGGAAAAGTGTCTTTGGCGGTAAGCTCTCTCACAGAGGAATCCTCCGGTGGGGTTTTGCCAAAAAACAGAGACATTAAAACAACTGAAAGAAAAAATCCCCCTGCAAGTGAAGACGAAGGTATCAGATTCTAGGGTGCCTATATCCCACCAAACGCCGTCCTGTTCGAGAAAATAACAGGAGGGATGGTGTGGAAAAAGCCATAAACAAGTTTGGCCCTGTAGCAAGTGATCTCTGCACTGCCATTGCCGTCCTTGCAAGAAAGCTGGCATCCTTGCGCTGCCAACACCTCCATGCTCTGCCGGCCTGCCGCCTCATTCCCCTGGATAAGAATCCAGGATGTAGACCTATAGGGGTGGGGGAAGTGCTGAGGCGGATCTTCGGAAAATGCATAATGGAGGTGGTAAAGGATGATGTCAGGGCAGCAGCAGGGAACCTGCCAGTTTGTGCTGGCCACCAGGCTGGAGGGAAAGCTGCCGTTCACGCCTTGAGAACGATATTTGAGCAGCACGATATTTGAGCAGCACGATATTTGAGCAGCACGATATTTGAGCAGCACGATATTTGAGCAGCACGATATTTGAGCAAACGGATTCAACATACTTAACCGCAAGGCCGCACTGCACAACATCAAGATCAATTGTCCGAGCCTTGCAATGTATGTTGAAAACTCCTATAGGAATCCATCAGACCTCTATATAGTAAACAACAAGGCTCTAAGAGGTGATACCATCATACAGTCAACCGAGGGAACAACGCAGGGAACCCTGTTGCAATGGCAATGTACGCAATAGGCCTATCAGTGCTCCAACACACAATAAAATTTGAAACAACTGAGGTCAAGCAAGTGGCGTAGGCTGATGACCTTACAGGAGCAGGAAAAGTGGAGGACATCAAAAAGTGGTGGGACCTGGTAACATCACGAGGTCCACAAATAGGGTACCATCCAAACGCCAGCAAGTCCTTCCTCATTGTGAAGCCAGAACATTATGAACGGGCAATGGAGGTGTTCGGCGGAAGTGAGGTCAAAATAACAAAGGATGGCAAAAGACACCTAGGCGCAGTAATCCGCACGACAGACTTCAAGACCGAGTACGCAACGGAGAAGGTAAATGAGTGGGTCAGGGGAATCCAAGCTCTGTCTGATATTGCTAAAACAGAGCCACATGCGGCTTTTTCGGTATTCACCCATGGAGTCAAGCGTCGCTGTAATTACCTGATGAGCACTATCCCTGATATTGGACCCTTCCTCTACCCTCTGGAAGAAGCCATCCCAAAGTGATCAACTGCAGCATCTGATGCTGCAAGTGCCAGAGAACTTGAAAAAGTAACTATAACGCAGGAGGTAGGTGCCTAAAACTGGCTAACAACGTTACCGATAAGGGCAAAAGGTCTCAGCCTTAATAAACAAGAACTCACAGATGCCATTGCTCAAAGGTACGGTAGGCCAGTTGAAAGTTTGCCCTCACAATACGTGTGTGGCTCACCCTACGACATCGACCACGCCATGGTGGGTAAGAAAGGGAGCATTTTATGCACGAGGCATGGCGAAGTAAGGGATCTAACAGCAAATTTGTTTAAGGAAATCTGCCATGATGTCAGGGTAGAATCGACCTTCCTTCCATTGGATGGTGAGAAATTCCATCACAGGATTTCAAACACATCAAACGAAGCTCGTGTGGACGTTAGTGCTCGAGGATTCTGGACGCGGGGACAGCGAGCCTTCTTTGACCTAAGGATTTTCGATCCCATGGCCGCATGTCCCCGTAACCTAGCTCTCGATGCTGCTCATAGGAGGAACGAGAATGACAAGATCAGGGCATATGGGGGGGAGAATTCTGAAAGTTGATGAGGGCAGCCTCACTCCTCCGGTGTTCACAACCTCTGGTGGGATGGGACCAAGTACAAAATGTTTCTATGCCAGACTCTCGGAGGTGCTATCAGAACGGAAGCAGCAGCTCAGAAGTTATGTTACAGCCTGGTTGAGATGTCGACTGTCCTTCTCTCTGCTTAGGTCTGCATTGCTTTGCCTCAAGGGAACGAGATCTTCGGCCCCAAAGCCGACAACGGTCGGAGATATTAACTATGAGGCAACAGTTACTTAATGCTGCATAGATCTCCTGCTCAACTAACTCAACACAGCAAGGATAGCTACTTTTGTGTTAGGATATTTAATTTTAATGTAATAAAATGGCGGCGAAGGTGTGGCTATTGGGGGAGGCTGGAAGCCACGTTAAAAAAAGTTGTAGTAGTGGTAGTAGTGGTATATGATAGTGGTAGCAGTGGTAGATGATAGTGATAGTTGAGGTAGATGATAGCGGGATGAGTGGCAGTAGAGGTAGGGGGGGGGGGACACAGTAGGCTACAAGATGGTTAAGGCACATATAAATGACCCTAAATAACCTGACTTCGGGACCTCTCCCTGTCCTACAGCTGGAAGACTTTGATCTCTCTCTCTACCATTCCTTATCTCCTCGTCCTACACACACACACACACACACACACCTGTTGGTCAGCGCCTCGTGAGTTAATTAGCCCACAGGTGTACCAGGAACAGTAAGGTGGCAGCATCACTCCCACAGACTTATCTGTACCGTGTCTCACCTCCTGATACCTCGTACTGTGTGCCAAACGTTGCGACACTACCACAATCACACACTTGTACACCATTTCAAATCTGAATCTCATCCTCTTCTCTTCGCCATACCAAACTGTTGTTCTCGGGAGTGAACTGCCCTTGTGGTCTTTGAAACCTTCAACCAAGACAGTGGGGCAACTGATATCCCGGCCCTCTTTCTTGCCGGCATAGGGAATGTAGGACTGACAGTGCTATACACTGTCCTAGGCTACGCACATAACTTGCGACGATCTATCGTGCTTCGCTCAAAGAAGCAATAATGACTGTCAAAGCGAAAATATTAATCACAGACCAGAGGTCACCAGACAGGTCTACCAAGCGGAAGCTGACAGAAATTGTTCGAAAACACAATGTCAGGTACCAGAACGTAAAAGAAGCAAAAGATGGCTTTATCATGCTCATGCTTAAAGACCAAGTTCTGAAAAGCCTCTTGTCCCAGAGTTGTATAACCAATCTTAGAGAAGAGCACTATGACCCAATCCTGCCTCCTGCATTGAAGGCTAAAAGAACTGTCCTCTGCTTCCAAACGGATAAATTCGTGCACGAACAGTCTGAAGTGGAAATAAAAACAGAGATTGAAAAAGAAAACGCTTGGGCGGAGAACAAGGTGGACTATGTCAAAAAATTCACCAGTAAAAAAGGCAAATGGATAATCAAAATTCAGTTCAAAAGCACCGAGGTTGCTGAAAAGGCAACCAATTCAGGTCTCCTCGCATTCACTTATAGCATACCGTACCACCAAATACAACAGGAACAGTACCACCACACACGTACCTGCCTCAGGTGCTATGCCATTGAGGATCATGATAGTGTGAACTGCCCCAAACCCAAGGAACACAAGATCTGTTCCAAATGTACCTCTACGGAACAAACCTGGACCGAATGTAAGGCACCACTAAAATGCCTTAACTGTGATGGGTCTCACAGCACTATGTCCATGAAATGTCCCAAAAGAAAGGAAAAAATCAAGGAAGCACAACAAATAGCCACAAATACACTATACAAGGCTGTCGATAGGGACCCCGACTCCTGCAGTCACTGCACGGTCATACAGAGGTGCAGTGATGGCAGGGACCCCGACTTCTGCGGTCACTATGGTCCCTGCAGCCACTACAGACTCTACAGTCTTGTTGAATACCATAGACAGATACCTCCATGACCGCGACATACTAGCCAACATGATTGTCAAACACGCCCATGAGGAGGATGTTCTGCACCCAGGCTCTTTCAAACAATCACGATCTGCCCATCCCAAAACTGTTCAGGGCAACATCCTCAGCCTCGGAGGAGACAGCAGTAGCCTTTGGTGGGGGTGCACAAGTACCCACATCGGAGATAACATTTATCCCCCAATCTCCAACATTCACAGACGAGACAATAGTGGCCTCTGGTGTGGGTGCACAAGTACCCACATCGGAGATAACACTGTCCCCCAATCTCCAACATTCACAGACGAGACAACAGTGGCCTCTGATGTGGGTGCACAAGTACCCACATCGGAGATAACACTTGTCCCCCAATCTCCAACATTCACAGACGAGACAACAGTGGCCTCTGATGTGGGTGCACAAGTACCCACATCGGAGATAACACTTGTCCCCCAATCTCCAACATTCACAGACGAGACAACAGTGGCCTCTGGTGTGGGTGCACAAGTACCCACATCGGAGATGACACCTGTCTCTCGGGCTCCAAGCGATCTATCAGGAAAAGTCCTGAATCTAAGCATCTACGTACCAGACCACCTCAACGAGGACTGTACACGTGATGAAGTCGCTAAAGGAGTATTGGAGGGCAAGATGAAATGGAAGTACGACCACCCCAGTTCCGAGGAGTACATCCACAAGGCAATTAAACAAAAGCGGGTCGATTTAACAGACTGCACCCACAAGACATCCGATGGGGTGATAAAAAAAATGAGGAATGGACGCACAGTGAACAAACCACGAACCTGAGGCATCCCCCCAAAACCAAATACAAGATACAATGGGCTCGCTTCGTAAGGCAGTGAAAATAATGCAACATAACGTCCTCCACTGGAGAACTAATAAATTCAGTTTGTCCAGCCAATACAACCAAGTCGACGCAGATATTATACTCATAAACTCACACAGCCAAAAGGCGGCTGAGGAACTGAAAATATTTGGTTACATGATCCATAAATTCAATCTATCAGAGGAGCGAAATGACGGGGTGGCCATCGCCGTTAAAAGAGATGTCCACCACAGAATCATTAACGACTTCACCTCTGAAACTCTCGCTGTTCAAATCAACTTGACCACAGGGCCAATCATAACAGCCACAACCTACCTCCCACCACTACCTGCCTTACGGGGACTTCCACAGACTCCTATCATACCACCACCCAACCTACATCATTGGAGACATGAACGCCAGACATCCTCTATCAATGGTAAGAGGACAACTAACAATGTTGGAAGAGGCCTCGCTGGCTTCATAACAAACAAAAAAGCCCAACTACTGTAATAGACCCGGACTTCCCTACGTTCTACAGTAGGAACTCAGCCACTACTCCAGATATAGCAATAACAAACGGCAGATACTTCTACAACTATCTCTTTAAATAAGGTTCTGTAACCTCCAGCGACCACCTACCTATAATCATGACCATCTCAGCAACACCAATAACTATACCAGCTCCACCACGGAGGATCGCCAAGCAGACCGACTGGGAACTATTCAACGAAAAAGCTACAGCCAAACTTGAGGCCAAGGACATGACACTCCTGCAGACCATAGACAGTCAGCCGGTGAACAGAATAGACGAAGAAATCAACACATGGTGCGAAGCCATAGGAACAGCCTACCAGGAGGCCACGCCTCTCAAACGCAACAGAACTCTCCCACACCCACAACAGACTCCAGAACTCATAGCCCTCACAAACCAGTTCCAACTGCTACAACAGAGCCGAGACCCATGGTTGGGACATCGTAAGCTACAATACATACAAAAGAATACGGGAGGAAATAAAAACAAGATCTCTGGAACAAAGCAACCTTAAATGGGCCGAAATAGTTGAACAACTCTCACATACATACAACGATCCAGGAGAGTTCTGGCGTCGAGTTAAGAGACTGAAAGGTTGCAGCCGTGACGAGTCATCATATATAACTGACCAAGCGGGAAGTAAAATATATGACGACCAAGACAAAGAACCCATATTCAGGGACATATGGAGTAACATCTTCCGAATCACAAATGAAGAGAATAGGGGACTTGAAGGTCCCCACGAGGAGCTCGTCCTTGATGAACTCCGGGGCCAGACACACCGCACTCAGCCTTCCCCTGAAATCATAGGGAGGATCTGAGAGTGGACAGCCCACTGTCCAAACCAATCACCTCGGGAGAACACAACACAACCATCTCCGATACCAAAAATAAAGCCCCTGGCTACTCGGCATCACCAAGGAGATCCTCAGCCACATAAACAACCCGGCCATGGAGAGACTGAGAACCACAGTGAACGCTTGCCTGGCCTCGGGTTACTTCCCAACTAAATTCAAAGAGGCCATTATTACCCTAACACCAAAACAAGGAAAGAACCCAGCCGTCCCACTAAACTACAGACCGATCTCCCTCCTCGAAGTACCTGGAAAAATTCTAGAAAATGTCATCAATACCCGTCTGAGAAATCACCTGGAAACAACCAACAGAGTCAACTGCAGACAATTCGGGTTCAGGAAAGGGAAGTCCACCACAACAGCGATAGCCCTGGCATGTGAAAACATAGCCAGAGCCGCGGCGAGTGGTAGACAATGTAATCTAACTCTCCGGGATGTAGCGAAGGCATTTGACACAGTCTGGCACGACGGTCTAAAATATAAGATCCTCCAACTCGGACTTCCCACCAACACTGAAAAGCTGCTTTGCAACTTTCTTGACGGCAGAAATGCCAGACTGAGGGTAGGACAACACACAGGAGAGACCTTCCCTCTCATGAGTGGAGTCCCTCAGAGGAGCGTCCTCTCCCCCACCCTATATATTATCTACACATGTGACTCTCCGCCTCCCACTAGAATAGGTAACGAAGATATTATGTATGCAAACGACATCACTCAAATAACAACACATCAAGGAAAATCGCGAGCGTTACAGGCCGACAACATCAGGCGGGAATTAGAAAGGGTAAATAACTACGAAAAACAACGGAAAATCCAAACCAGTCTCCCGAAATTCACAGTGATACCCTTATGCAGAAGGAAAACCCATCCATTAGTAACCAATAATGCCCAGATAGAATACAAAAGCAGAGGCACCCTCCTGGGCCTGCATATATCCACGACAGGTTACTCCCATCATGTCCACACCAGGAAGGAAAAGGCAAGAAGAGAGCTGAGAATACTATACCGCTTTAAAGCGCTTCCTGAGAAAATAAAACTCCGCCTGGTGACATCATTTATCACACCGATATTAACTTACCCAGCAGTACCTCTTCATACTATGAGCACCACTCAAGTATTGAAATTATAGGTGGTCCAAAATGAAGCCCTAAGATTCGTCACAGGTGAAAGATACCCCTTCACCAGAACCACAGCCGAGATACATAGAGACCTGAGAATGAAACCCATCAACCAGCAGCTGCACACCCTGGCCAGCAGAATCTGGCAAAAGATAGAACGATCAGAGCAAGAACTCCTTCAAAGACTCCCACCAGATAACGACAACAACCATACATGGTCCCCAAAAAGTTACCAAATCTCAAAAGGTCCATTACCACCCCCGATCTACACGTCCAGGCAATAGGCAACCTCCCTAGACCAGCATCCGCCAGTAGGGTCGGCGGAATATGAAATAAGGCCCTTAAAACACCCATATATGGGACAGTGTAGGATGTCTAGTGCCTGTACCGACAGACAATAACTAACCCATGACACAACCCTAACACCATTAGCTTAGCTAGGCGGTCAGCCCGCCCTCTCTTACCTCCTCCTGAATTTCTTCAATTTCCGAACTATAACTTCCTTCCCCCACCTCTGGTCTTCCTTCATTCCTCCTTTCACTACAAAAAAAAAGAAAAAAAAAGGGGGGGGAGGTAGGGCAGGGAAAGGAAAGGGAGGGGGAAAAGGAGGGGAAGGGGAAGGAAATGAAAGGGGGAGGGGAAGGTAAGGGAAATGGGAGAAAAAGTGGGAGGGGAGGTGGAAAGGGAAGGCGAGGAAGGAAGTACAGGCAGTGTGCACTTGATTAAGGAATCGTCAATTTCAATTCAATTTCAATTGTTTATTCCTTGATAGAGGAAGCGGGATCCTAGTGCTGTCACTAGGTACCCCTGTACAATAACACCAGAAGCATCTATTTTTTGATTGATCAGGTGGAGCCTTGAGGACATTATTATTATTATTATTATTATTATTATAATTATTATGTAAATATATATATATATATATATATATATATATATATATATATATATATATATATATTTTTTTTTTTTTTTTGAACATTCTAACTATAAGCTGTTAATGTTGTTGATAATTGTATGAGAGAGAGAGAGAGAGAGAGAGAGAGAGAGAGAGAGAGAGAGAGAGAGAGAGAGAGAGAGAGAGAGATTCCACGGTGGTAAATTCTGGTAATTGGCCATTCAATACTTAATCAATGATCACGTGGGGTGGGCTGTGACTGGAGGTGGTGATTTGCCAATTAATCCCTAATCACCGGGTAAATGAGGCAGGTGATTAGAGACCAAATCACCTGGATTAGAGCAGCCAATCAAAACCTATCAATGTCCAATCGGAATGATTAATGAAAAGAATATTAATTTTTGGCACCTTATCAGTGAGAATAACTAGGTATTAACGCAGCCAACTTATCTACAAAAAAGAGAGAGAGAGAAAGAGAACGAGAGACAAGGAAACAGACAGACCGATAAAAATCAGAAAATTCAACTGATTGCTGCAGTAAGTGGCACTATGAAGAAGAATTAATGAGAGTAGGTCTTAAATGATGCTCTTTTTTCTTCTTCTTTTAATGGGAACTATAGACGCCAGGGTGTATGAATTCCCTTATAGTTCAACCCCCGATACAGCCTTGAACACCTTCCACAACACTGGGTACTTCCACAAAAACTACCCTGATATCAATTCATTGGTTAGGTTAGGTTAGGTTAGGTTAGTTTTTTTTGTCCTACTCTCTACCAGACCACGATTACCATGTTCTAACCCCACTCCTGGGGGTGGAAGGTTAAGTGGAATGGGGAGGGGAGAAAACGGAGGTTGGAAGGGAGAAGAGGGGGGGAGGAGAAGGTTTTTTAGTTAACAAATTTATTGGCAAAGCTTGTAGTACAGTTTGCCTATTCTGAGTAATTCAGTCAGGTCTTGACACTGAGGGTGGTATCACTTCTCACTGCCACGCAGGACAGAGGTTCGTACACAAAGAAATACATCATATTCATTTACAGTATATATAGGTCAGAGTCATGTGGGTGATGTCACTGTTCACTGCCATGCAAGACAGAGGTTCATATACATTAGACGTCATATTCTAATTGAAGATTAATCAGTGTGGACTAGCAAATTTGGGATAAACAGCAAGAATGTCCCCAAGCACACCTGATTCAATGTAGTAATTACAAAGTCTTTGACAGTGTCACATTCAATAATATAGTGTTCAAGTTTATGCTTTAAAGGTTTATCACAAAGTTTACATGCTGAGTGTTGCGGTATGGGTACAGCGTTACTAACTTGCCAGATGTGTCTGTATCCTAGCCTAATTCTGGCCACGACTACATCACATTGTCTGGTTCTGTCCTTATGCTGGCCATACCGGTACCTCTTGTCACAAAATTTGTCATATTTACTAATGCTACAACTACCAGGTCTCTCTGCATTTCTCACTTCTTCTAGATCAGAGTTCATGATTCTGACTTGAATGTTAAAAAGTACAGCATTGGACAGGCCAAGGTCACGGTCAACATTTTCTTTCTTACATGCCTCAATGGCCAGTCTAATTCCAACATAGGACGGAATCCACACAAATTCGATACGAAAGTTGAAAGAAATGTGGTAACTGCCAATGGGGTAGGGGAAGGTTGGAGTGAGAGGAAGGAGGTGAGAGGGGTAGGAGGAGGGAGAGAGTGAGGTGGAGTGGAACAGGGAGGAAAGAAGTGAGAGAGAGGGGGGGGGTTGAGTTAGATGGAGAAGGAGAGGGGAAGGTGGAAGGGAAGGGGGGGACGGTGACTAAGGCAAGGAATAATAATGAAAGGAATAAGAGTAGCAGAATGAGATCGATAACTGAGTATGAACGGCAGGTTGAAGTGTGAAATTAAACTGCTGAGGAAGGAAGAGAGAGGAGGGGGTGGAAGGAGGATGGGGGGAGGATGAGGAGGGGAGTAGGAGGAGGAAGAGTAGAGGAAGGGGAGGACTATGAGGAGGGAGAGGATGATAATGAGGGCTAGGAGGAGGAGGAGACGACCCACAAGGGTGTAGTAAGGTCAATATTCCTGGTAAGTGAACATATATTAATCCACCTAACTTGTTAACTTAAACACAAAGATAACATCAACACTGACACTCTGCTGTAACATTAAGAGAGAGGCGGAGGGGAGAGAGGGAGGAGAGGGAAGGAGAAAGAGAATGGGGGGAGGGGGTCGAGTAACAATAGCGTCATGACACACACACACACACATAAAAGTCACTCACTCAACAGCCTTTATAAAATATATGAATAAAACAACCTATAATAAATACAATACCATAATTAATAGGAAGAAATAATAAGAAAATATTATATACCTCGTAAGTTTATATAAGACGGACCGAGTTACGTCGTTATCTTGTGAGAAACATCGATTCATGCGCATCATGTAAGTGACAATGACCGTAAATTTATTGTTGACACTCACACATTCCTCGCCGAAATCTTACCTTCATACATATTTCATCCAATCACAACCGATAGTCTCTTGAAGTGTGGCTCTCATTGGCGTAGTTTATGACCCCGTTGACGAGATAAGAACTTCCACATGGGGTGGCGTCAACCAATGAGAAGTAAGACTGATAGTAGACCTTCATGTGATTGGTGGAGATTGTCACTGATGCGAGGCTCAGTAAAGTTGATGGACATATATATATATATATATATATATATATATATATATATATATATATATATATATATATATATATATATATATATAATTTTTCGCAGGTAATTTCTTGATTTTCTGCGTTATCTATATTACCGTAAAAGGAGTAAAGGAAATGTGTGTATATTGAAACCAGTTTGGTGGGGGTTAACTCTTTAGTTTGTACCAAGCGCAGGATAAACGCTTTGTGTAAAACTCGCAGGATGCTGCAGAAATAATCTAAATTTAGTCCCATCTGGCAGGAACATGAAGGAGTCCTGAGTTATGGCGCCATCGTCGACCGCGGTGCGCTACTGCCCAACCTAACCTCTAGTCTCATTCCGCTCCGCTCAGCTTAAACTTAAATCACTTCCTTTCTTTTGTTAAAGCAGTCCTTCAGAGGCCGTAATTATATCAACTATATGAGTGACAAATGCTGTAAGCTAATAATAATAGTGAGATAATTCTTCAGTGTTTAATTTGTAAGGTAAGTGGTGTAGGAAGTCACAGCGAGCCATTAGAACACGGAAAGGTCTTGTCCCTCTGGCGGTCAGGTGTCGTAACTCTGGCTGTCCCAGGTAAGTCGGCATAATCTGTCCATCTCTGTCATTAATTGTCTCTTATCACCTGCGGCCCGCAGCTCACACCAATATTTCGCCAAAGTTGATTATCTTTTTCGACGATATTCGCGTACCATAGATTCCTCACAGCTCGCCAAAGAGCGGGCAGAACATTACGCTAAAATCTCGCAGCCCGCATGTCAACAATCCCCATAAGCCTAACGCGCAAACACTTACCATAATCATTTCCTCTCCTCAATTGATGTTCTTTGCGATTAAACTTTTCTCTAAATGTATTGGTCAGTAACACAACCCTGAAACATAATCTCCGGGTTCTTTGTATTAAGTGTAAGTCCCATCAGGTGGGTGTATAATAACCCTTTTTATCCATCACATTCCCCAAGGTGGTAAATATGTCACTGGTGGATCATCAGGGAGCTACGGTCAGCTGGTCACACACAGGCTTGGCTTACGTCATTTATATATTTATGTATTTATACATTTAGTGGGAAGCGCTTTAAATATTAGATATGCGGCTAAAGTTGTGTAATATGTTATTATTATTATTATTAGTAGTAGTAGTAGTAGTAGTAGTAGTAGTAGTAGTAAAAAAACAGTAGCTATAGCGCAGGAGGTGGGCGCCGTGAACTGGTTAACTACGTTACTGATAAGGGCAAATGGGTTCAGTCTTAATAAACAAGATTTTACAGATGCCAATGCGCTAAGGTACGGTAGGCCAGTAGAAGGTTTGGCCTCCCAGTGCGTGTGGGGCTCTTTCTATGTCGTCGATCACGCCATGGTGTGCAAGAAAGAGGGCTTCATATGCATGAGGCATGACGAACTAAGGGATCTCACAGCAAATATGTTGAAGGAAATCTGCCGTGATGTCAGGGTAGAAAAAATCCTTCCTTCCATTGAACTGTGCAATTTTCCAACACAGGACTTCAAACACACCCAACGAAACCCGTGCTGACGTCAGTGCTCGAGGATTCTGGACGCTGGGACAGCGAGCTTTCTTCGACATCAGGATTTTTGATCCCATGGCCGCATGTCACCGTAACCTAGGAGGAACGAGAACGACAAGAGAAGGGCATATGGGGAGAGAATTCAAAACGTTGATCAAGGCAGCTTCACTCCTCTAGTGTTCACAACCTCTGGTGGGATGGGACCAAGTGCAAGATGTTTCTATGCCAGACTCGCGGAGGTGATCTCCGAACAGAAGCAGCAGCCCAGAAGTTATGTTACAGCCTGGATGAGATGTCGACTGTCTTTCTCTCTCCTTCGGTCGGCTTTGCTCTGCCTCAGGGGAACGAGAGCTTCTGCCCCAACTCCGACAACTGCTGCAGATATTGACTATGAGGCTACAGTCACTGAAAGCCGCATAGATCTGCGGCTCAACTAATTTAACACACATAGGATAGCTACTTATGTATTAGGATATTTAATATTAAGGTAATTAAATGGTGGCGAAGGTGTGGCTATTGGGGGAGGCTGGAGGCCACGTTATAAAAAAAAAAAAAAAAAAAGTAACTAGTAGTAGTAGTAGTAGTATCAGCAGCAGTAATAGTAATAGTAGTAGTAGTATTGTTGTTGTTGATATAAAGTTTGGTGTTTCTAATATTAAAGAAAGGAAAAAATAATCTCACATAAACAACTTTGGAAACGACCATCCCATTGTTTCAGCCTCCACCAATCACCGCATCGATAACTCACCTCTAATTGGTGGCCTCCCTCACTCATTAACCGTGATGGTGTCGTTAACCAATCTCATACACGCACACTAAAATATGCCAGCATTACATACCAACACTATGCAACACTATACACACCCACACTATACACATCAACACTATACACACAAACGATATACACACCCACACTATACACACCCACACTATACACACCCACACTATACACACCAACACTATACACACCAACACTATACACACCCACACTATACACACCCACACTATACACACCAACACTATACACACCCACACTATACACACCCACACTATACACACCCACACTATACACACCCACACTATACACACCCACACTATACACACCCACACTATACACACCAACACTATACACACCAACACTATACACACTAACACTATACACACCAACACTATACACACCAACACTATACACACGAACACTATACACACCCACACTATACACACCAACACTATACACACCCACACTATACACACCAACACTATACACACCCACACTATACACACCAACACTATACACACCCACACTATACATACCAACACTATACACACCCACACTATACACACCAACACTATACACACCAACACTATACACACCCACACTATACACACCAACACTATACACACCCACACTATACACACCAACACTATACACACCCACACTATACACACCCACACTATACACACCAACACTATACACACCAACACTATACACACCAACACTATACACACCCACACTATACACACCAACACTATACACACCCACACTATACACACCAACACTATACACACCCACACTATACACACCAACACTCTACACACCCACACTATACACACCAACACTATACACACCCACACTATACACGCCCACACTATGCCTGGGCATGGGGTGGGTGGTTGTGGGTGAGGAGTAATATTAATTTTGCCATTAACAGCGGCTAGTTTATTGTGCACCCCATACTCAAATGTGAGCACGAACTCTAAATGATTACAGAGTTGGGTTTACAAAGGGTCAGTATAACTAACCCCCCTGGTCACGGTATTATGCCATTGAATGTTGCAGAGTATTTCAAATATATTCTTTTTTTAGTTCTATACATAAAGGGTAACTTGTTCGCAACTGCGAGTATAGGAGTGTTTGGCAGTGTGTCTGGCCGCAAACTTTGTTATTCACATTTGCGTGAGAGGTATTCAAGCAAAGTGTGTGTTTGGTTCTAAACATGGGAACTAATATAGCTACTAAGTGTATACAATCTTAATATGTCGGCTATCTTGCCATTAGAGATGAAGTGTTGTGCCATTTCACACACAGTGTGCTTGGACCTTTCCCTTAATCAGTACCATTGATGATGCTGTTGTTCTCTTAGATGTACTGGATCGTATGCGTTAAACCCCCTTCGCCTATGGTGTCGACACAATACGCCCTCATATTGACCCTGATGCCTTTCTACAAAACTCATTGGGTTACACCAGTCCTAACTGTACCTATTACTTTCCTGACCCCCCCCCCCCCCCCGAGTTTAGTTCTAGTCTTCTATTATATCGTCCTTCTCCTTAGTTTAGGGGAATACGGCTGATGTTATCATCAGCCGTATTCCCCTAAACTTCGATACCTTTTAGATCAGTGTATATCTTCTATTGCTCACAAATTTGATGTAGTTGGGTTCTGTGAGACCAAACTCACTAACGATATTGAACATTTGTATTACATTCCTAATTATAATATACACTGCGTCATGACACAGTGGTGGTGTCGCCCTATATGTTCATATTAAGTAATACACTTCTGTAAGAGATGATTTAAAGGTTCAGGAGGAGTACATGGAGAGTGTTTTCACTGAATTACGTAACGACACACGAAATATCCCAGGAGGAGTAATCTACAGAAGATCCCACACTAATGTAAGGAATTTCCTTGATAAAATTTCGGAGCTTATCTCTATCACAGGTCCAGAGAGAAAATTTTCATAGGTTACAGGAGATTTCAACCTTGATCTATTAAAATCAGAAACCGTCACCTCAGTATTAGACCTTCTTGCTACCTGTCATTCTAAACTCTTCTTCAACAATATAACCAAACCCACTAGAGTAACTGCTACCTTTGCCACTGTGATAGATCATATCTGGACTCCTAACAATCTTGCAACTGGAATTATTTATAACAATATCTCAGATGACCTCCCAGTTTTTGCCATGTATAAATCAGTCACAAGATCTGAAAGGCCAAGTAGAGTTTCAATAAAATACAGAAACTACTGCGCCGACAACATGCTCCGTTTTGAAAACAATGAATCTTAAGTGAGATCTTGTCTGTGCCTCCAACAAACCCTAACGTGAACTGCTGCAACTTCTCTCGCATCTTCAATGCTTGCTTTGATAAATGCTTCCCGCTCAAGACTAAGTCAGTGAAAGATGTATCTATCTTCAAACCCTGTATTACAAATGATATCAAGGCAAAGATAAAAGAAAAACACAAACACCAAAGGAAATTTGCAAAAATCCCCATAACTTTCGGTGATGCTTACCGAAGTATCAGAAGTAGAGTAACTCAAGCAGTTAGAAATGCCAGGCGTAGCTATTATACAAAGAAGCTCCAGTTAGCATCAGGCAACTGTAAGAAACCTGGAATATCATAAATTCTATTCAGAACAAGAACACTCAGCCTTCGGCCCCCCACTCAGCTTTTATGATAAATGATTCAGTTGTAACTGAACCCTCCCTCATTACCAACCACTTAAATGACTATTTTATCAATATTGGCAAAACATTTGCAGAGAGCATCCTTAATCATCATGAGAAATTTAAAGCCTACCTGCAAAACAGACAGCAAAATGACCTCTTCGTATCTCCTGTCACAGCAGATGAATTATTGACCATCGTAAAAATGTCCAAAGATGCAGCAGCAGGCGACGACAATATACCAGTGAGCATCATTAAGAAAGTAGCCCACTTATTATTACCTTTTCCTTTTACACATTTGCAACGCCTCCTTCACTAGTGGTGCTTTTCCGGATAAACTGAAAATTGCCGAAGTTCACCCAGCATATAAAAAAATCTGGGGACAAAGGTGTTTTCAAGAATTACCGCCCCATATCAGTCCTCCCAGCCTTGAATAAGATACTGGAGAAGCTAGCATGTAATAGAGAAAATTCCTTCTGCAATGTCAATAACATCCTTACAGACTCTCAGTTTGGATTTAGAGCTAGAAGGTCAACTGAGAGTGCTCTGCTATCCTTTACTAACCACATCTTAAACTCCTTTGATGACAGTCATTTCACAGTCGGTATATTCCTGGACCTCTCTAAAGCCTCCTTTCAAAGCATGAACATTACGACGTTAGGAGCTTATCCCACAATTGGTTTACCTCATATCTGTCTAATAGGAAGCAGTATATCTGCTATAATAATCATCACTCTGACTCCTCACCAATTTTGTATGGCGTCCCTCAAGGCTCCATTCTCGGTCCTGTACTGTTCTTGTTGCACATAAACGATATAGGTCACTCTAGCACACTTATAAAATGCAACTTATTAGTAGACGACAGTAACCTCGATTCCGGCAACTCAGACCTCCATTCCTTGATGAGAACTATGAATACTGAATTGACCAAAGTCAGGACCTCGGTAATACGTAATAAACTGACCAGAAACCTCGAAAAAACCCACTACACAATCTTTCACAAAAAGAAAAACTTACCCCCAGATTTGGACCCCTGTACTTTGGTAATATAATCCTCAAACACGAACAAAATACTAAATTCCTTGGGGTTATTAATGATGAAAAACTTAGCTGGAGAAATCACATACAAGCCATGCATAGTAGTAGGTAGGTAGTAGGCAGCTACGAAACAGGGAGGTACTACCGCCTGGGAAGATATTGGAAGCATAATGTGTTGTCTAATGGTAGACCCTGCTGCCATATGGCATCACGAAAATTGTGGCTAAGTCCTAGGTTGCTGAACTGACTTTTTGCCTCATTTACACACAATTGCAGGGTTTCAGTTGTTTCTCTTACTTTGACAACACAACTTACATAGCCTATATTGTTTCTCACTCTTGATTATTTTTTTAATTTTTGTATTTCTTTATTATTATTATTATTATTATTATTATATTATTATTATTATTATTATTATTATTATTATTATTATTATTAATATTATTATTATTATCATTATTATTATATTATATTATTATTATATTATTATTATTATATTATATTATTATTATTATTATTATTATTATTATTATTATTATTATTTATTATTATTATTATTATTATTATTATATTATTATTATTATTATTATTACATTTTCGCCCCCTAGGCCCCGATGTGGGTCAGTGACCTGTGCCCAGGTGGGTTAATCCCCATAAAAAAAAAGTAATAAGCAGTGTGGTATCAGGCATGACACTCGGCAGTCACTCTCTCTTATAGCAATGAAAAAAATCTATTATGATCTTGTTTACCAACACTTTATACGCTGTCACACACTATGGGGGGCCTCTGCCTCTTCAAAAACACAACCCCTGATTACTGCACAGAAGAGAGTTGTGCAGACAATGACCGACTTGAATAAAACTGATCACACTAGCGAACAAATTGCTAAATTGAAAATGTTAAAATTCAAGGATATTAACACCCACTGCTGTGCCCTATTTAGTTACAAATCTATCAATCACTTGCTTGACAATAAGTAAATTAGAGAGCAGAAACTGTAATACACTCATTTGTCAGTCACGACATTGTATCTTCGTGTATTACAGTTCTCAGTCAGTGTGTGTGTGTGTGTGTAAATAAATTACATTCGTAATTATGGCAATTATAACACGAATTATATGTGAAATGTGTGCTATTGGGAAAATGAAGTATCCAAGTGGCAGCTGATGTATGGAGTTTAATATCTGGTTCCCCTTTGTCGAACTAAGAATCGACAATTGTTCGGCAAAAGACTGTGTACTCATCATTAGGTAACAACGTTTTCAATAGTTACCTATCTTATTTATGATGTCAGCATCAGGTTTTACGCCCACCAATCACATATTACTTGGCATGGTCTAATCAACCAATAAGAGCTTGACAGAAGTGTTGTGAATCCGGGATCAACAGTAGGCGTTACTTCTGTCACCATGAACACGATACAACAGCGTTTAACTTACTCGCGGTCAAATAATCGCCCTCCGAGAAGAAGGCCTTCCGGTGCGTGCCATCGCAGACCGACTTGCTGCTTCGACTTCAACTGTGGAGAGGTGGATCAGGAGATATGCCGAAAAAGGTATTTTAACTGATTTGGGTATGTATGAAAATTTCAGATTGAACCGGGAAATAAAAAATATCTAAGATATTTATTTTTATATAAATGATGTAATAATGCTAATATTATAATGTAAATGATATGTTTTTTTGTTAAAGTTTATGAGTGTATGCCATAGTGTTAATGGCATACCAGGTTATGACACAGGAGATCCAAAAACATTATTGTGTCTATTTTCAGAAAGAAGACCACGCCCCCGACTGACTACAAGGAATGAGGATGCCGCCATAATAGTAGCAATCCGAAACAACCTGTTCTCCAACGCTGTCGCCATCAGAGAGGCGTTACACTTAGATAGTGCACAGACTGTCCGGTCACGTTTGCATGAGGCGGGCATACAACACAGAGTCCCTGCCATATAGGAACGGCTAACTGACCAACACCGCACTGGTCGCCTCCAGTTTGCCCACCAATATGTGGGGGAGGACCCGGAGTTTTGGTCGCGAGTAGTCTTCACGGATGAGAAGACTTTTGCCAGTACTAACCATGGTAAAATTCACTTATGGCTGCCAAATCGCACGAGGTAAGTAAGCTTAACATATTAACAAGTTCATAATGATAAAAATAAGATTTAGACCGTATTTGTCGATATACTCGTAAAACATCGAACAGCTCATTATACATTTTCAAATAAAAGTCTTTAAGATTATCGCATAACATTAAAATTTATTTTCAAGTATTATACTAAAAACTCAATATAAGATGTAATAGCTTAATTAGGCCAATATATTTATATTTGCATCGTATTTTCCCTTCCTGCAGATACGACAGGGCCCACATATACGAGGTGGCGAGAAGTGGGCGTGTGACGCTGAACGTGTGGTGCTACATATCCCTGCACGGTATGGGAGATGTGTTCCAAATTAAGGGGAGGTTTACGGCAAATAAATACCTAGACATCCTACAAAATCAGTTCCTCCCTTCTATTTAGGAACGCAATTTCCCATTCCCTGCTGGACCAATTACTTTTATTCATGATAGATTCCCCATCCACACGGCCAGGGCAGTGAGTCAGTGTTTGACGGGCAGCAACACCTCGGGCTCTTGGAACTGCCGAGCAAGGGATTCTACATGAATCCCATTGAAAATATCTTGGGAAGTATCGTCAATTCCTGGGAGCCCGAGATCGAGAGGACGCCGAACCAGCTGTTCGACCACGTGACAAGACAGTGGAATATTTTTAGAAACAAACCTGAGCTTGTTACAAACAACGTATCTTCTATGCAGCGGAGGCTGCAAGCTGTAATTGATAAGGAGGGTGGATGGACCCGTTATTAAACCATATGCTGTAAATAATACACCTGTCTATATTTTAATCCTCGAAAGAAAGAAATATATTATATACCTTAAACTTAAATTATGTAACGACAATAAAGTCAGTTGCAATATGATTAAAAAATAAATAAAAGAGTGAGGAACTAACCCCCCCCTAAAAAAAAAATTGAGAGCTATTCAACCCCTTTCTGAGTCCTCAACTCTATATAAGTATACTCTGTCTTTGACTCTCTCTCTCTCTCTCTCTCTCTCTCTCTCTCTCACTGAGTTATCTATATATATAAAACAAAGAAGTATGTCTGTGTGTTTGTCTGTGTGTGTGTGTGTGTGTGTGTGTCCGCACGAGAATCTCAGAAACTACTTTACCGATCTGTAGTGATGATGGATGGTGTTATATGTAGTGATGATGGATGGTGTTATATGTAGTGATGATGGATGGTGTTATATGTAGTGATGATGGGTGGTGTTATATGTAGTGATGATGGTTGGTGTTATATGTAGTGATGATGGATGGTGTTATATGTAGTGATGATGGGTGGTGTTATATGTAGTGATGATGGGTGGTGTTATATGTAGTGATGATGGGTGGTGTTATATGTAGTGATGATGGATGGTGTTATATGTAGTGATGATGGATGGTGTTATATGTAGTGATGATGGATGGTGTTATATGTAGTGATGATGGGTGGTGTTATATGTAGTGATGATGGGTGGTGTTATATGTAGTGATGATGGATGGTGTTATATGTAGTGATGATGGGTGGTGTTATATGTAGTGATGATGGATGGTGTTATATGTAGTGATGATGGATGGTGTTATATGTAGTGATGATGGATGGTGTTATATGTAGTGATGATGGGTGGTGTTATATGTAGTGATGATGGGTGGTGTTATATGTAGTGATGATGGGTGGTGTTATATGTAGTGATGATGGATGGTGTTATATGTAGTGATGATGGATGGTGTTATATGTAGTGATGATGGATGGTGTTATATGTAGTGATGATGGATGGTGTTATATGTAGTGATGATGGATGGTGTTATATGTAGTGATGATGGATGGTGTTATATGTAGTGATGATGGATGGTGTTATATGTAGTGATGATGGATGGTGTTATATGTAGTGATGATGGATGGTGTTACATGTAGTGATGATGGATGGTGTTATATGTAGTGATGATGGATGGTGTTATATGTAGTGATGATGGATGGTGTTATATGTAGTGATGATGGATGGTGTTATATGTAGTGATGATGGATGGTGTTATATGTAGTGATGATGGATGGTGTTATATGTAGTGATGATGGATGGTGTTATATGTAGTGATGATGGATGGATGTTATATGTAGTGATGATGGATGGTGTTATATGTAATGATGATGGATGATGATGTTATATGTAGTGATGATGGATGTTGTTATATGTGGTGGTGATGGGTGGTGTTATATGTAGTGATGATGGATGTTGTTATATGTGGTGATGATGGATGGTGTTATATGTAATGATGATGGATGATGATGTTATATGTAATAATGATGGATGATGATGTTATATGTAGTGATGATGGATGTTGCTATATGTGGTGATGATGGGTGGTGTTATATGTAGTGATGATTAGACAATAAAATATTAACAGTTTAATGCTAAAAAAATATACTTTGCTGTACTGTTGTAGTGAAAAACATGGTGGAACTTACATACACCGTTAATGAACTATTGATGGACGAAGAAGTTTTGGGGACTGAACAGTGAGACAATGTGGAGCCTCCGGGAGGGTGGCGTCCTACCGTTGACTATAGGATGAGCCGCCAGGAGGGCGGTGATTCAGCTAGTTATTAATAATACCATCAAATGCAGTTTGTAGAACACCAAAATGACCACTTCAGTGTTTTCCGTTCTCCACACATCCGTGCGGCGCTGGTGCAGGGATACCACATGCCATTATTGTGTCAGTTGGGTCTATTACAGTGTCTGGCCTCTAACTTACGTCAAATTATATTATGTAATGCTCACATTGTAAAGACAATTAATTCCTTCATGAAGCACTCAAGATTAAACGTGGAACATACTGTATATTCTTGATATTTGATGTGAGAATCTCGTGGCAGCCCTGGTTGTAGTTGCGTTGCCAATTCATTGATATAATTTCTTCACTATTTAAGCAAATATAAGAATGTTTGGAAACGTGTCATGATCTTAAATAACGATGAATAATTTATTATTTAAAAATGTTAGTTTGGGATTGTTTAATATTTATCCTGACAGTGATACAGCCTAAAACAGTTCCACCAATCACAATCACCTTTACATACAGCCTTCCTTTACCAAGTATTGCCAGGTAAAATTGCGAGCACGAGACGCAGGGTGGGGTCGGTGCATCTTTGGCTGACTGTACTTACGAGTGTATCCTGACCTTAATCTAGCAGTTACAACATCTTGTAATCTAGTGATCTTGTTACTTGCTCCATATACATGTTTCACTTGATACATCTCATCATGGTAAACAATGGTTTGACTAGTGCCTGTTTGCATTTGTCTACTTGCGTTAAATTCATTAATAAGTTCTTTCCTAATTACAGTTTTAAGGGTTCTTTTTGACAGACCCAAATTGTATTCAACGGTGTCTTTGTTAGACGCGAGTTTGGCGAGGGCATCAACTCTGTCATGTTCTTTGAGACCTATGTGAGAGGGGAGCCACAACAGTTTGATCTTGACATCCCGGTCAACAAGGCACGCATATTTGTGTCTGGCTTCAGAGACAAGCGCGAGACAATTTGAGTCGAGGTTGTCAAGGGCAAGTAGTGAGGATAGAGAGTCAGTGATGATGAGACTGTCAGTAACAGTGGTTTCAATAAATTTAATAGCTGTGAGTATGGCAACTAATTCAGTATGTAGAGTTGATGCCGAGTTGTTAATTCTAACTCCTTTCTCAATTATATTCCCGTTAGGTTGAGTCACGAGGTATGGGGTGGGTAGGGGGGTTGTGTGTAAGGGGTGCAGCTGAAAAAGGTCTACTACTACTACTTAAATTATTATTATTATTATTATTGAGAAACAGGGAACTATTTCAATAAAAACAACACATTAATAATTATAATGAACAACAACCTACCAAACAACAACAGCAACTTAACATACAACAACAACAACAACGACTTAACATACAACAACAACAACCTACCAAACAACAACAGCAACTTAACATACAACAACAACAACAACAACCTACCAACAACAACAACAACCTACCAACAACAACAACAACAACAACTTAACATACAACAACAACAACAACAACCTACCAACAACAACAACAACCTACCAACAACAACAACTTAACATACAACAACAACAACAACAACCTACCAACAACAACAACAACCTACCAACAACAACAACAACCTACCAACAACAACAACTTAACATACAACAACAACAACTTACCAACAACAACAACAACCTACCAACAACAGCAACAACCTACCAATAACAGCAACAACCTACCAATAACAACAACAACCTACCAACAACAACAACAACCTACCAACAACAACAACGACTTAACATACAACAACAACAACTTACCAACAACAACAACAACCTACCAACAACAACAACAACCTACCAACAACAACAACAACCTACCAACAACAACAACAACTTACCAACAACAACAACAACCTACCAACAACAACAACAACCTACCAACAACAACAACGACTTAACATACAACAACAACAACTCACCAACAACAACAACAACCTACCAACAACAACAACAACAACCTACCAACAACAACAACGACTTAACATACAACAACAACAACTTACCAACAACAACAACAACCTACCAAACAACAACAACGACTTAACATACAACAACAACAACTTAGCATACAACAACAACAACAACAACCTACCAACAACAACAACAACCTACCAACAACAACAACAACCTACCAACAACAACAACAACTTAACATACACCAACAACAACAACAACAACCCCTTACCAATCTACACATTAACAACAACAACCTCATCAACCACCAACATTGTTTCTTTACGAATAAGTCCTGCACTATGAAATGGTGCTCAAATATGCCCCAGTTCTAATGGGCCCCAGTTCTAATGGGCCCCAGTCCTAATGGGCCCCAGTCATAATGGGCCCCAGTCCTAATGGGCCCCAGTCCTAATGGGCCCCAGTCCTACTGGGCCCCAGTCATAATGGGCAGTCCTAATGGGCCCTAGTCATAATGGGCCCCAGTCATAATGGGCCCCAGTCCTAATATACCCCAGTTCTCATGGGCCCCAGTCATAATGGGCCCCATTCCTAATGCGCCCCAGTACTAATGGGCCCCAGTCCTAATGCGCCCTAGTTCTAATGGGCCCCAATCCTAATATACCCCAGTTCTTATGGGCCCCAGTCTTAATACACCCCAGTTCTAATGGGCCCTAGTCCTAATATACCCCAGTTCTAATGGGCCCCAGTCTTAATATACCTCAGTTCTAATGGGCCCCAATCCTAATATACCCTAGTTCTTATGGGCCCCAGTCTTAATACACCCCAGTTCTAATGGGCCCTAGTCCTAATATGCCCCAGTTCTAATGGGCCCCAGTCTTAATATACCTCAGTTCTAATGGGCCCCAATCTTAATATACCCCAGCTCTTATGGGCCCAGTCCTAATGTACCCCAGTTTTAAAGGGCCCCAGTCCTAATATATCCCAGTTCTAACGGGCCCTAGTCTTAATATACCCAAGATCTCATGGGCCCCAGTCCAAATATACCCCAGTTCTAATAGGTCCCAATCCTAATATACCCCAGTTCTAATGGGCCCAGTCCTAATATACCGCAGTTCTAATGGGCCCCAGTCCTAATATAAGAACATAAGAACATAAGAATGGAGGAAACTGCAGCGGGCCTATTGGCCCATACTGGGCAGTCCCGTTTACACCCAACCCCTATTGCTCATATGAGCATCCAACCTATGTTTGAAGCAATTCAGCGTATTCGAGTTAATGATGATATTTGGTAACTTGTTCCATTCATCCACTACTCTGTTTCCAAACCAGTGTTTACCTATTTCACGCCTAAATCTAAATTTGTCCAATTTAAAACCATTGCTACGAGTTCGCTCCTGGTTGGATAATTTGAGTACCTTTGTAATGTCCCCTTTGTTTAGCCCTGACTTCCATTTATACACCTCTATCAGGTCGCCCCTCGCTCTACGTCTCTCAAGGGAGTGCAAATTAAGATGCTTTAACCTGTCTCTATACTCAAGGTTCCTGATACCCGGGATTAGTCTTGTCATTCTCCTCTGAATTCTTTCCAAGGATTCTATATCCATTCTGTAATACGGTGACCAGAACTGGACTGCGTTATCCAGGTGTGGTCTCACAAGAGCAAGATACAGTTTTAGGATGACCTCGCTAGTCTTGTAACTAACACACCTTTGTATGAACCCAAGTACTTTATTAGCCTTGTTACGAGCAAAAACACATTGTTTACTTGGCTTAAGGTTCCTACTTATCATTACTCCTAAATCTCTCTCGCAGTCGGATTTCTCTATGGCATCGTTGTTCATCTGGTATCTGGTTTCCCTGTTTACATTTCCTATACTGAGTACTTTACATTTGTCAATGTTGAATTTCATCTGCCATTTTTCAGACCATTCGAAAAATTTGTTTAGATCCTCCTGTAGTTTTGCCGAGTCCTCGTCAGATTTGATAACACGTCCTATTTTAGTATCATCAGCAAATTTACTTATGTTGCTGTCTATGCCGATATCTATGTCGTTTATGTATATAATAAACAATAATGGTCCAAGTACTGAGCCTTGGGGAACTCCACTTGTGACGTTGCTCCATTGGGACTTAGTGCCGTTAATGCTCACTCGCTGTTTCCTGTCCTGTAACCACGCCCTAATCCATTTAAGGATGTCACCTTTGATGCCATGAGCTTCTACCTTTCTAATTAGTCTTTCGTGGGGTACTCTGTCGAAGGCTTTGCTAAAGTCGAGATATACCACATCATAATTGTGCCCCTCGTCCACTGATTCGAAAACTGATGAAAAGAATGGGCCCCAGTTCTAATGAGCCCCAGTCCTAATATACCCCAGTTCTAATGGGCCCCAGTCCTAATATACCCCAGTCCTAATGTACCCCAGTTGTAATGGGCGCCAGTCCTAATAAACCCCAGTTCTAATAGGTCCCAATCCTAATATACCCCAGTTCTAATGGGCCCAGTCCTAATATACCGAAGTTCTAATGGGCCCCAGTTCTAATGAGCCCCAGTCCTAATATACCCCAGTTCTAATGGGCCCCAGTCCTAATGTACCCCAGTTGTAATGGGACCCAGTCCTAATATACCCCAGTTCTAATAGGTCCCAATCCTAATATACCCCAGTTCTAATGGGCCCCAGTTCTAATGAGCCCCAGTCCTAATATACCCCAGTTCTAATGGGCCCCAGTTCTAATGAGCCCCAGTCCTAATATACCCCAGTTCTAATGGACCCCAGTCCTAATATACCCCAGTCCTAATGTACCCCAGCTGTAATGAGCCCCAGTCCTAATATACCCCAGTTCTAATGGGCCCCAGTCCTAATATACCCCAGTTCTAATGGGCCCCAGTCCTAATATACCCCAGTTCTAATGGGCCCCAGTCCTAATATACCCCAGTTCTAATGGTCCCCAGTCCAAATATACCCCAGTTCTATTGGGCCCCAGTCCTAATGTACCCCAGTTCTAATGGTCCCCAGTCCTAATGTACCCCAGTTCTAATGAGCCCCAGTCCTAATATACCCCAGTCCTAATGTACCCCAGTTCTAATGAGCCCCAGTCCTAATATACCCCAGTTCTAATGGGCCCAGTCCTAATATACCCCAGTTCTAATGGGCCCCAGTCCTAATATACCCCAGTCCTAATATACCCCAGTTCTAATGGGTCCCAGTTCTAATGAGCCCCAGTTCTAATATACCCCAGTTCTAATGGGCCCCAGTCCTAATATACCACAGTTCTCATGGGCCCCAGTCCTAATGCGCCCCAGTTCTAATGGGCCCCAGTCCTAATGGACCCCCAGTCCTAATATACCCCAGTTCTAATGGGCCCCAGTCCTAATATACCCCAGTCCTAATGGACCCCCAGTCCTAATATACCCCTGTTCTAATGGGTCCCAATCCTAATATGCCTCAGTTCTAATGGGCCCCGGTCCTAATGCTTTCCAGTTTTAATGGGCCCCAGTCCTAATATACCACAGTTCTAATAGGCCCTAGTCCTAATACGCTCCAGTTCTAATGGGCCCCGGTCCTAATATGCCATAGTCCTATATTAACAGTGTATCCTAAATGTCGCTAGAAGAACGTATCTCGATAAGGTGCAGTCTGTGTGTAGTTCTGACGCCATTATGGATGTTTCTCGCTTGTTGTATCTTTATAAGGGTGAATCAGTTAAATATGTTCTTAAATTTATAGTTACGAGGAAAATTCAACATAAGAACCTTTAAGAATTAGTGGATGGACGAATCTGACTGATATGTGTTTAACCTACTATGCAAAAATTGATTCTCAAAGGGTCCTACCTCAATTGTTTTCCTTCTAACTGGAGATAAGCGAACGTGTTTATCTCAGTGTAAGGTAGGAAACACATTTGATGGGCAAGATGGCGTCAAAGTTTCATTGAGACTATATAACAAGATTAATTTACTCTGAGATAGAAGGAAGGAACATAAATTGCCCTTCATATCATTGAGGAACCATCTTTGTGCCGTGGGTGGAGTGGAGTGAACCAGTTAGATCCGTTCTTACATAAACAGTAAAGAGGAAAAAATAATCTTACGAATCATTGAGAATCCGAGTCTACCTGTCCACCAATTACCAATGTTATACCTACCAGATGGTTCCTCCCTCCCTCCCCTTCCCTCTTCCCCTCCCCCAGGCTAGGAATTCAACCCCCCTCCTCTACCAGACCCAGGAGATTAGCTTTGATTGATCATGTTTCTTTGATCACGAACATTGTGTATATAATTGTGATCATGTTCTTTCCATATATACTGTATAGTGTGTATATATCCTTTTTGGTTAAGACTATTTCAGTAAACAGTATATTCTTGGTGATCAGGATAAAGGGTCGAGTCTCAGTATATATTGTGATCAGATGTTTGGATATACGCCTTGTGATATATTTAGGTCTATATATTGTTTTCATATATCCCCTGGAATATATCCGTCATATCAACATCTTGGTTAGGTTGTTTTAATGTATACATTATATTATATTAGCTTCGTTAAACCCGCCTCATATACCCCTTGGCTGGGATATATTAACTGTCTCGAGTAGGCCATAACATAAATCCTCCTGACCTTTTCATAGAGCACAACAGATATCCTTCCTTCTGGGAATATTTTCTGAAGATATGTTCATTAAGATAAATATTCCTCTAAAGTGAAGATTTACGTATATCTTTTCTACAGATATTCCTCTTGAGCAGGACTTCTAAATACACCATAAGAACAAATACATACCCCCTTTCCGTGCGGCCTTGAGTATATGTTAAATATACGAGTATGTCTTGATATATCCCTCTCGTAAATGAGCTTTAAATATGCCTCATCATCGTATATTCCTCCACACCAGGACCGTCATATACATCTCTTGTAAAATTGCTCCAGCTGTTTATTGGCCAAGTTCTTTGTTTATATATTTTGGATATATGTTTCTCTTGCTTAAAATGGACATTTTATTATTATTATTAATTATTATTATTATTATTATTATTATTATTATTATTATTATTATTATTATTATTATTATTATTATTATTATTATTATTATTATTATTATTATTATTATTATTATTATTATTATTATTATTATTATTATTATTATTATTATTATTATTATTATTATTATTATTATTATTATTATTATTATTATTATTATTATTATTATTATTATTATTATTATTATTATTATTATTATTATTATTATTATTATTATTATTATTATTATTATTATTATTATTATTATTATTATTAATATTATTATTATTATTATTATTATTATTATTATTATTATTATTATTATTATTATTATTATTATTATTAATATTATTATTATTATTATTATTATTATTATTATTATTGTTATTATTATTATTATTATTATTATTATTATTATTATTATTATTATTATTATTATTATTATTATTATTATTATTATTATCATTATTATTATTATTGTTATTATTATTATTATTATTATTATTATTATTATTATTATTATTATTATTATTATTATTATTCACCTAGGGTAGATACTTTTGTATTAGGATAGTTAGGGAATAAAGTGTGCGGAGAAGGTAAGGCTGTAAGGGGAGGCTGGTAGTAGTAGGTCTTATCCGAGCAGAAGCAGCAGCCCAGAAGTTATGTTACAGCTTGGATGAGGTGTCGTCTACCCTTCCCTCTCCTTAGGTCTGCTTTGCTCTGCCTCAGGGGAACGAGAGCTTCGGCCCCAAAGCCGACAACAGTTGCAGATAGTGACTACGAGGCAACAGTCACCGAATGTCGTATAGATCTGCGACTCAACTAACTTAACATAGCCAGGGTAGCTACTCTACGTATTAGGATATTTAATATTAAGGTAGTGAAATGGCGGCGAAGGTATGGCTATTGGGGGAGGCTGGAGGCCATATTAAAAAAAAATAGTAATAGTAGTAGTAGGAGCCTAGTTAGAAATAGTAGTTGTGGTAGTAGAAGTAGGTCCATCACGACAGAACGACCAAAGTGATAAGTTGCAGCAACTGTTGCTACAAGTACCAGAGAATTAAAAAAAAAAAGTAGCTATAGCGCAGGAGGTGAGCGCCTCGAACTGGTTAACTACGTTACCGATAAGGGCAAATGGTTTCAGTCTCAATAAACAAGAATTTACAGATGCCATTGCTCTAAGGTACAGTCGGCCAGTAGAAGGTTTGCCCTCCCAATGCGTGTGTGGCTCTTCCTATGACGTCGATCACGCCATGGTGTGCAAGAAAGGGGGCTTCATATGCATGAGGCATGACGAAGTAAAGATTCTCACAGCAAATATGTTGAAGGAAATCTGCCGTGATGTCAGGGTAGAACCGACCCTCCTTCCATTGGTACGGTGAGAATTTCCAACATAGGACTTCAAACTCATCCAACGAAGCCCATGTTGACGTCAGTGCTCGAGGATTCTGGACGCAGGGTCAGCGAGCCTTCTTCGACATCAGGATTTTTTACCCCATGGCCGCATGTCACCGTAACTTAGCTCTCGATGCTGCACACAGGAGGAACGAGAACGATAAGATAAGGGCATACTGGGAGAGAATTCAGAACGTTGATCAAGGCAGCTTCACTCCTCTAGTGTTCAAAACCTATGGTGGGATGGGACCAAGTGCAAGATGTTTCTACGCCAGACTCGCGGTGGTGATCTCCGAACAGAAGCAGCAGTCCAGAAGTTATGTCGACTGTCCTTCTCTCTCCTTAGGTCGGCTTTGCTCTGCCTCAGGGGAACGAGAGCTTTTCCCCCAAAGCCGACAACAGTTGCAGATTTTGACTACGAGGCAACAGACACTGAATGCCGCATAGATCTGCGGCTCAACTAACTCAACACAGCTAGGGTAGCTACTTATGTATTAATAAAATGGTGGCGAAGGTATGGCTATTAGGGGTGGATGGAGGCCATTAAAAAAAAGTAGTAGTAGAGTAGTAGTAGCAATAGTAGTAGACTGGCCGAGGTGTTATCCGGTCAAAAGCAGCAGCTCAGAAGTTACGTTACAGCCTGGTTGAGTTGTCGACTGTCCTTCTCTCTGCTTTGGTCGGCTTTGCTTTGCCTCAGGGGAACGAGGTCTTCGGCCCCAAAGCCAACGACGGTCGCTGATAATGGCTCTAATTAACAGTCACTGAATGCCGTATAGATCTGCGGCTCAACTAACTCGACACAGCCAGGATAGCTACTTTTGTATTTGGATATTTAATTTTAAGTCAATAAAATGGCGGCGAAGGTGTGGCTATTGGGCGAGGCTAGAGGCTACTTTTTCTTTACAAAAAAGTAATAGTAGTAATAGTAGTAGTAGCTGTAGTAGTGTAAGAAGAAGTAGTAGTTGTAGTACTTGTGGATCTACTGTACACAAAGTATAGCAGATGACTCTAGTCCTCAATACTTTCTCTCAATCAATCCATCAGAGTACCGTTCTCATATATGAGGGCTGTTTTTACCAATCCTCTCAGGTTTTGTATCTCTCTGGGGAATTTCTTTCACCCATCCCAGTCTCTGCCTTCCCCTGGCCCTCCTATCCTCAACTTCACTCATTAATTTTTTTCATATTATCTTCCCATCCTTAATTATATGACCAAAGTATCAAATTTTTCCGTACATTTCAAGTTTTTCTCGTGAAGTTTTTCCTAATCTTAGTACTTCTTCATTTGTTTTCGTGTCAGTGTAGATGATTCTAAGCATTTGCCCATAATACCACATTTCAAATGCCTCCAAACTCTTTCTGCTGTCTGCTAAAAAGATCCACCCCTCTAACTCATACAGTATTCACCACCATCACCACCACCATCTCCACCACCGCCACCACCATCACCTCTACCTCCACCACCATGAACCATCACCTCCACTGCCACCACCATCACTACCAACACCACCAACATCACCGCCACCACCGTTGCCGCCGCCGCCACAACCACCGCCGTTGCCGCCGCCGCCACGACCACCACCACCACCATCACCAACACCACCACCATCACCAACACCACCGACACCACCAACACCACCACCACCGCACCACCACACCACCACCACCACCAACACCACCACCACCACCACCACCACCACCACACCACCACCACTACCACCGCCACCACCACTACCACCACCACCAACACCACCACCACTACCACCGCCACCACCACTACCACCACCACCAACACCACCACCACTATCACCACCACCACCACCACCGCACCACCACCACCACCAACACCACCACCACTACCACCACCACCAACACCATCACCATTACCATCACCACCACCACCACGGTAAATTAAGATTAAAGACGGCTTCAAATGCGCCATAAACAAAACGTGTCTTTTTTCAATTAGGAGAGTGAGAGAGGAAGCGCTCCCGGAGTAACACTCGCCATAAATTATAGAAAATAGTGTGACCGAGCCCAAGAAATATTGTTCCAGATGCATTGATCTTTTACCGACCTATCCTGTGTCCTTTGATTGGCCGCTGTATATAACCGGAGGCACTTGATTGGTTGCAGACTGTAGGGATGGTATGTGACTGGCTAGGGAGCGTATACCCCGCGGTGTCCCATTGGATATGGAGGCTAGCCCCTAGGCGTGTGATTGGCTGCGGCTGGCTTACTGAGCGTCGGGTACTGGTGGAATTATTGGCTTCCCTCGAGTGTTGTGTGTGTGTGTGTGTGTGTGTACTGGACCTACACCCTTGAGGGCCTCTGTCACCTGGATAGGGGGATATGCCTTATTTATTCTTCCGGTGTATATTACATTTGTCGCCTGGTTGTGTCTGCGCCTGTCCACCCTTACGGCTGGCCTACTACGTGAGTTGTCTGTCTGTCTGTCTGTCTGTCTGTCTGTCTAGCCATTATCGGGTATGGTGGCAGCAGTCAGTTGGCCCTGAAGCGATGCAGTGGTTCAATCCGTAATGGCGAGTTAACCTTGTGCTGGGCGAAGGACAAATGATCATAATCCCGACAGTAATGATATCATTTACTTCCTGTCAATACAAACGAAGACCAAATTTTGTATCTCAGTAAATAGGCGCCATCAACCTTCTCTGAGTGTGTGTATTTGGGTAACCTGAAGATTAACCACCTATCGTTGACTTAACCTAACCTAAACAAACATAGCTTAACCTAATATAACGTAATTTATAATGGTACGTGATCAATCCAAGCCTAATATAACCTAACCATTCTTAACCTCATCTAATCTAACTTAACTTAACCAAACCTAACCTAACCTAAATTACCTTGTCCAAACCTCCTTACCCTAACGAAACCTAACTTAACCTAACCTAACTTAACCAAACCTAACCGAAGCTTACCTAATCCACCCAGGAAGCGTTAACGTGTTTAATCATCATAAGACTGAGGGTTGGCTATTCTTCAGGTGGTTCATACACGTAAACAAAGGTTCTTATGGGGATTATTCTTCGTTAGTGAATATATAAGAATACACTAAACTACTGTAATGTAGAAAATTACATTGAGGCCTTCGCTGTCATTAAATTTTTAAACCTTAACACCCTCACTCTTCAACTCCCTCACCCTTCAACTCCCTCACCCTTCAGCTCCTTTACCCCTCAAACTCCTCACCCTTCAACCCCCTCAACCCCCGCACACCTCAACTCTCTCAACCCTCAACTCCCTTACCCCTCAAATCCCTCACCCGAGAACTCCCTCATCCCTGAATTACCTCACCCCTCAACTCCCTCACCCCTCAACTCCCTCACTCCTCAACTCCCTCACCCCTCATCTCCCTCACCCCTCATCCCCTCACCCCTCACTCCCTCACCCCTCAACTCCCTCACCCCTCAACTCCCTCACCCCTCAACCCCCTCACCCCTCTCACCCCTCAACTCCCTCACCCCTCAACTCCCTCACCCTCAACTCCCTCACCCCTCAACTCCCTCACCCCTCAACCCCCTCACCCCTCTCACCCCTCAACTCCCTCATCCCACAACTTCCTCAGCCCTCAACTCCGTCACCCCTCATCCCCCTCACCCCTCATCCCCTTCACCCCTCAACTCCCTCACCCCTCAACTCCCTCACCCCTCAACCCCCTCACCCCCTCACACCTCGACTCCCTCACCCCTCATCCCCCTCACCCCTCAACTCCCTCAACCCTCAATTCCCTCACCCCTCAACTCCCTCACCCCTCAACCCCCTCACCCCTCACCCCTCAACTCCCTCATCCCACAACTTCCTCAGCCCTCAACTCCGTCACCCCTTAACTCCCTCACCCCTCATCCCCTCACCCCTCAACTCCCTCACCCCTCACACCCCCTCACCCCTCAACTCCCTCACCCCTCATCTCCCTCACCCCTTAATCCCTCACCCCTCATCCCCTTCACCCCTCAACTCCCTCACCCCTCAACTCCCTCAACCCTCATCTCCCTCAACCCTCAACTCCCTCACCCCTCATCTCCCTCACCCCTTAATTCCCTCACCCCTCATCCCCTAAACCCTCAACTCCCTCACCCCTTAATTCCCTCACCCCTCATCCCCTTCACCCCTCAACTCCCTCATCCCCTTCACCCCTCAACTCCCTCACCCCTCAACTCCCTCACCCCTCAACTCCCTCACCCCTCACCCCTCACCCCTCAACTCCCTCACCCCTCACCCCTCAACTCCCTCATCCCTCAACTCCCTCACCCCTCATCTCCCTCACCCCTTAACTCCCTCACCCCTCATCCCCTTCACCCCTCAACTCCCTCATCCCCTTCACCCCTCAACTCCCTCATCCCTCAACTCCCTCACCCCTCATCCCTCACCCCTCAACTCCCTCACCCCTCACCCCTCACCCTCAACTCCCTCACCCCTCAACTCCCTCACCCCTCAACTCCCTCACCCCTCATCCCCTAAACCCTCAACTCCCTCACCCCTGAACTCCCTCACCCCTCAACTCCCTCACCCTAACTCCCTCACCCCTCAACCCCCTCACCCCTCAGCTCCCTCACCCCTCATCCCCTTCAACAATCAACTCCCTCACCCCTCAACTCCCTCACCCCTCATCCCCTTCACCCTCAACTCCCTCACCCCTCAACCCTCAACTCCCTCACCCCTCAACTCCCTCACCCCACAACTCCCTCACACCTCATCTCCCCAACCCCACTACTCCCTCACCCTCAACTCCCTCACCCTTCAACTCCCTCACCCCTCAACTCCTCACCCCTCAACTCCCTCACCCCACAACTCCCTCACCCCTCAACTCCCTCACCCCTCAACTCACTCACCCCTCAACCCCCTCACCGCTCAACTCCCTCACCCCCTAATCCCCTCACCTCTCACCTCCCTCACCTCTCAACTCCTCACCCTTCAACTCCCTCACCCTTCAACTCCCTCACCTCTCAACTCCTTCACCCTCAACTCCCTCACCCCTCAACTCCCTCACCCCTCAACCCCCTCACCGCTCAACTCCCTCACCCCCTAATCCTCCCACCTCCCTCACCCCTCAACTCCCTCACCCTCAACTCCCTCACCCCACAACTCCCTCACCCCTCAACTCCCTCACCCCTCAACCCCCTCACCCCCCTCATCCCTCAACTCCCTCACCCCTCATCTCCCTCACCCCTTAACTCCCTCACCCCTCATCCCTCACCCCTCAACTCCCTCACCCCTCAACTCCCTCACCTCTCAACTCCCTCACCCCTCATTCCCTAAACCCTCAACTCCCTCACCCCTTAACTCCCTCACCCCTCAACTCCCTCACCCTATAACTCCCTCACCCCTCATCCCCCTCACCCCTCAACTCCCTCACCCCTCATCCCCTCAACCCTCAACTCCCTCACCCCTCAACTCCCTCACCCTATTACTCCCTCACCCCTCAACCCCCTCACCCCTCAGCTCCCTCACCCCTCATCCCCTTCAACAATCAACTCCCTCACCCCTCAACTCCCTCACCCCTCATCCCCTTCAACCCTCAACTCCCTCACCCCTCAACCCTCAACTCCCTCACCCCTCAACTCCCTCACCCCACAACTCCCTCACTCCTCATCTCCCCAACCCCACTACTCCCTCACCCATCAACTCCCTCACCCTTCAACTCCCTCACCCTTCAACTCTCTTACCCCTTAACTCCCTCACCCCTCAACCCCCTGACCGCTCAACTCCCTCACCCCCTAATCCCCTCACCTCTCACCTCCCTCACCTCTCAACTCCTTCACCCTTCAACTCCCTCACCCCACAACTCCCTCACCCCTCAACTCCCTCACCCCTCAACCCCCTCACCGCTCAACTCCCTCACCCCCTAATCCTCCCACCTCCCTCACCCCTCAACTCCTCACCCTTCAACTCCCTCACCCCACAACTCCCTCACCCCACAACTCCCTCACCCCACAACTCCCTCACCCCTCATCTCTACACCCCTCAACTCCCTCACCCCTCAGCTCCCTCACCCCTCAACTCCCTCACCCCCTAATCCCCTCACCTCTCACCTCCCTCACCCCTCAACTCCCTCACCCCTCAACTCCCTCACCCCTCAACTCCCTCACCCTTCAACTCCCTCACCCCACAACTCCCTCACCCCTCAACTCCCTCACCCCTCATCTCTACACCCCTCAACTCCCTCACCCCTCAGCTCCCTCACCCCTCAACTCCCTCACCCCTCAACTCCCTCACTACTTAACTTCCTCACCCCTCATCTCCCTCACCCCTTAACTCCCTCACTCCTCATCTCTATCACCCCTCAACTCCCTCACCCTTCAACTCCCTCACCCCTCAACTCCCTCACCCCTCAACTCCCTCACCCTTCAATTCCCTCACCCCTCAACTCCCTCACCCCTGAACTCCCTCACCCCTCAGCTCCCTCACTCCTCCTCCTCCCTCGTCATTCAACTCAATATTTTAGTTAACAGTTCAAAGTTGTTAGGGATTTCTGGCCTCTTCGCCATTAGGCTATTTCGGCCGGAGCTGATGTCTTCTTTCTTCTTCTAATCTTGCTCTTCTTTTTTGCTACAACTAATCTGATGTTCTTGTTTCTTCTTTTCTTGTTATTCTTGTGTTCTTCTTGTTCTTGGTATTTTTGTTACTTGTTTCTTCTTGTTGTTTTATTTGGGATGAATTATGGTATGAGTGAGTGATATGATGGTGAGTTACTGACAGACCAGATGAAATGGCCGGTCAGGTGACTAGTTTCTCTGTGATTTTTTTTTTTTTTTTTTTTTTTTATTTTGTCTTTTGTAGCCCGTGTCTTTTTGTTTGAATATGTGTTGGTGGGTGTCAGTTTAACTTGATAAATGTGAGTGTTGTATGTAATGATAAGGTTTGTGATGTGTTTTTCATGTTGTATGTTTTAATTTTTGTTTTATTCATTTTTATTTTATTTTTTTTTTTTTAGGCATGGTTGCATACATATAATAGATATAAAAGAGTTAAAAAGAGTTCATGCGTGTGTCAATCATAACATGCCGATAAGATGGGTCTCCTTGAGGAAGGTTATTACAGCGTCACTTATGGTGACATCATCTTGCAATAGGTTGGGTACAGTCAGCACGAAGCCTTGCTCGTCAGCTAGGATCACCAGCTGCCGGCGCTCTGGTTCGTACTGGCTGCACTCAGTCAGAATATGTTTGATGGAGAGAATTAGATTACAAGTGGCACAGATAGGTGGGAAGGAATTGTCAAGATAGGCCCCTAGGTGGGTCAGGTAGGTACAGTTTAGCCTTAGTCTGGCGAGAACGACCTCTTCCCTCCTATTCTTTCTATAGGCTGAGGGCCAGTTTCCTATATTAGGCTTCCAGGTGTTGTGGAGATTCAACCTAGTCCACTCAAGTTGCCACTTTCCAATTGTATAAGTCTTCCCCAAGGAGAGACACGACTGAGTCTCCCAGGGTACATTAGTTGTCTCCCCGAGACCCACAGTCGCTCTTGCTAATCTGTCTGCCCGTTCATTGCCCCAAATGTTACAATGCCCAGGCACCCACACCAGCACAATACTCTTGGCACACTCATGTAATTTATTAATAATGTTGCCCTGTATTTCATTGCTGGTAGTATCACCACCTTCAATTGCTTTAAGAGCTGACATGGAATCTGAAATGACAGCAACATCACTGACACTGCTTGTTATTGCAATGTCAATGGCTTTACTAATTGCGAACATTTCTGCAGAGAATATGGTTGTATGCCGCGGCAGGCGGAAGCTCCACTCCCCGTCTCTGCTCCAGATACCGGCTCCAACGTTGTCGTCAGTCTTGGACCCGTCGGTGTACACGTGAGTATAGGCGCTGAATCCTTCGAGAAATTGATAGAAAAGTTGCCTCAGGAGCTCAGGATGAAAGTCATTCTTCGCTCCCGGAAGCCACGATGTTTCCACATGGAGGTTGGGGTTCTCCCATGGCGGACACAACGGTGGAACGTATCTATCAACATCTTCGAAATGGATACCAGCACCCTGGCACAAGGTCTGGAGGCGGACAACCGAGGACGGGGACCTACGCAGCTGCAGGAAACGGAATTTGGCAACAGCACACCAACCTGGGTGGCCTGTGCCGCGCTTCCTAGCCGCACTCAACCCGTACCTTAGCGTCAACATGTCCCTCCTGATGTGAAGTGGAGGGACGTGGGCCTCAACCTCTAGTTTACCTACACGTGTACACCTGTAAGCACCCAGACATAGACGAAGGCATCGGTTCTGTATTCTGGTTAGCTTTGCGAGTGTGGTGTCGCATGCCGAAGCATACAACTGGCATCCATAATCAAGTTTTGATCTGATCAGGGTCTTATACACCATTAATAAAGATTTCCTATCGGCTCCCCATGTAGTACCTGATAAAACTTTCAGGATGTTTGTGACTTTAAGACATTTACTTTCAAGTTCATTAATGTGGTTTTTCCACGTTAATTTCCGGTCAAAATGAACACCAAGAAATTTTACTGAAGTCTGAAATTTAATAGGAGTATCATTTAATTTTAATACTGGATTTCTAATGTTACGTTTCTTAGTGAAGACTACTCCTACTGTCTTCTCAACTGAAAACCTAAATCCCCATTGTATTGCCCACTGTTCCGCGGCTTTTAGGCCGGCTTGCACCCTTTGTGCAGATAGCCTCTCAACTCGAGAGGAGCGCCAGATTGCGCAATCGTCAGCAAACAAGGAGAATTTGAGGTCACTCAAGCTGGGGGCTGGTGATAGGAAATCATTAATCATAATGAGAAATAAAATCGGGCCCAAAACGCTACCTTGTGGAACTCCATTTTCTAAGACAAATATGTCTGACTTTACGTTACCTTTTAATTTGACGGAAAAAGTCCTGTCTTGCAAAAAATTACTAATGAAAATTGGCAAATTACCTCTCAGACCCAAGGCGTGGAGCTTCATCATGAGGCCAGTCCGCCATGTCATGTCGAAAGCGTTTTCTATGTCTAAGAATACTGCAATTAATGTTTCTTTACTGCAAAGAGCTTTTGAGATGTCAGTTTCAAGACCTATTAAATGATCTAGTGTGCTTCTACCTTGGCGGAAACCACACTGTCGATCATTCAATAAGTTGTTACTTTCCAAAAAATACATTAGTCTACGCTTTATCATACGTTCCATGACCTTACACAGACAGTTTGTGAGCGAAATCGGACGGAATGAGTTGGTGTTGTTCGGGCATTTGTCCCTCTTCGGGATCGGTACGACATGGGCAAAGTGCCATGAGTTTGGAAACGTTCTGGACGTCCAGATCTCATTGTACACTTCTAGCAATTTGTCCAGGTTTCCCTGGTCAAGGTGCTTAATCATCTCGTATCGTATACCGTCAGGTCCAGGAGTAGAGCCCTTGCCCTTATTAATAGCAAAGGAAAGTTCCTCTGGGGAAAATGCTCGATTGTAGCCCTGTTCGTCCCCGTTCTCGAAGTCGAGATGCAAGAGCTCGGCACGATCACGGAACACGCCGAAGCGTGGATCATGATTGGTGGAGCTACTGGCATCTGCAAACTTCTGGCCTAGGGTGTTGGCAATGGCCTGGGGTTCGTCGAGAATCCGCCCTCCACTACTCACCTGTGGGATAAAACTCCTTCCTCCTTTGGATCTGACCCGGTTAATAGCGGACCATACCTCAGAGGAAGGGGTATCCTTGTTAATAGTGGAGACGAACGCCCGCCAAGACTCTCTCTTACACTCCCTGAGAACTCTCCTAGCCTTGGCTCTAGCTTTTTTATATTCAATTTAGTTTACAAGTGATGGAATTCTATTGAATAAACGGCAACGCCTATTTCGCTCACAGACCACTCGTCGGCAGTCTGGTGTCCACCATGGAACTCCAGGCCTATGGGTTTTTGCAGAAGTCTTAGGAATTGTTTAGTTAACAGTACAGGAGCAACTATTTATACCCGGCTGACCAACTTGTTACGAACTTCTTCAAAAAATGCAAACACGATGGAATTTCACATAAGCTGTAATAATTCTCTATCTATGGAAGAGTATTGTTGAAGACCGAATGTATTATAAATGCAATTAATAAAGAGATAGTTTTTATTGTAAAGGAATTATTTTTGTAAAGGTAAATCTATTATTGTTTTGATAGTCAGTCGCAGGGATTCGGACACGGGCTCGTCAGCTGGTAGATATGGCGGCAAAGATTTTTGTTTAGCACCATGAAATTGTCCCTCTAGTCCGCTGTGTTGGTCCCCTTTACATCTCTGACCATCACAATTTATAAACCGTTTTGGAGTTCTTTTGTCACGCCGGGACCACGGGCCGGGGGGGCATACAGTGTTATATGTGTTGGATGGAGAGTGATAAGGAAAAAATAACAGCTTTTAAGACCATGAAATCAGGGAAAACTATTACAAGAGGGAGTCTGGTGGCGGTGAAGTTTTTTTCCACTTTCCTTTTTTTTACGTGCTGAACTTTTACTTTCTTTATGTCATCAGAATTACTTACTATTTAACAGTTTTACATTACTTAATAGAGTTGTAGATTACTAACTTACTTGACACAGATTCTCATTATTATTCTTGTTTATGAGCATCTGAAGATTAGGTCCCCCAGCTTATTTCACCTGATGACGACATACCCTAACCTAATCTAACCCTAACCTAACCTAGCCTAACCTAACCTAGCCTAACCTAACCTAACCTACATCAACCTAAACTAAACTAAATAAATCTAACCTAACCTAACCTAACCTAACCTAACCTAACCTACATCAACATAAACTAAACTAAATAAATCTAACCTAACCTAACCTAATCTAACCTAACCTAACCTACATCAACATAAACTATACTAAATATATGTAACCTAACCTAACCTAACCTAACCTAACCTAACCTAACCTAACCTAACCTAACCTAACCCCCATGTAGTGTTTGAGGATTTAAATCGTAAGAGGAGATGTGCTAGGGTGCCAGATCTTCATATGATCGCTCGAATATTGTTCTAACATTATTACGTAAATAAACTCATGTAAGATGGTGTCTATTGCTGTATATTTACTTTAACAATATCTACCCCAAGTATTGCTGGTGACTTGTTTTTATTGTGTTTTTCTTCCCCATTGTAAGTTCACTTTTATTACATAAACAATACAAACTAACCAAATCCGACGATTCCTGCCTAACCTAACCTACTGCTAAGAGAACATAGGGGCACGGGGGTGGAGGTGACTGCAGTGGGAGCGGGTAAACAAGGCGAAAGATTACAGGGAAATAGTGTTAGGAATGATGACATAACTAAATTAGACAGGGAGTTTAAAACTAAACGCGGTAAGGGAAGGACTCAGAACACGACTAACTTAAATGTATATTACGCGAACAGTAGAAGTATGAGAAACAAAATGGATGATATAAGGGCCTTGGTATGTACAGAAGAAATCGATATAATTGCATTCACTGAAACATGGATCAACCTAGACACACGTGAATTACCAGTCGAATACCAAATTGCGGGTTACAAACTGTTCCATACCGATAGGCAGACCAGGAAAGGAGGCGGAGTAGCAATCTATGTTAGGGATAATCTGAAGTGTGAAATAAATAAGGAAATAAAAACTGAGAGGAATACAGAAACAATTTGGATAGAATTAAGCGACGGTCGGGAAAAATTAATCACAGGAGTAATATATAGACCCCCCAATCTTGACAGAGTCAATGAGCGACTTATCTGGGATGAAATGCGCAGGGCTTCCATACACAACAAAGTCTGTATAGTAGGCGACTTTAACCTTGGCCAAATAGATTGGACCGACCTTACGGGAAACTCAGAATCAGAGGATTTTCTCGAGACGATCCAGGACTGTTTCCTAAGTCAACATATAACCGAACCCACACGGGGTAATAATATATTGGATTTAGTTTTGTCAAACAGAGAAAACCTCATTAGCAATGTCGAGGTAGGGAACGAACTTGCAAACAGCGATCACAAAGAAATTCGATTCCAGTTAGATTTTCAGGGCAGACGTAAGGAAAATTCCACTAAAGTACCAGATTTCAGAAGGGCAAACTTTGACAGTTTAAAGAGGCAGCTAAGAGAGGGGGTGTCGCGCTTGGCGGTGAACCTGACAGATGACACCGACCTGATAACGAGATCTGAGATTGCCGAGTTCCACGACAATTTAAATAGTGAGTTACTTAATGCACAAAGGCAGAACATACCATACAAAAAACTCAGATCAAACAACAATGACCCTAAATGGATAAATAATTATTTAAAGAACATCATTGGCCAAAGGAAGGCTATAGGTAGAAGGATAAATCGTGGCGAAATTCACCTCCGGGACTATTATAGGGTATTGGCGAGTAGGGTTAAAACCGAGATAAGGAAAGCAAAGAGGAATAATGAGGTAAGGATAGCAAGGGAGGCAAAGACAAACCCCAAAGGATTCTACCAAATGTACCAAACTAAAACACGAGAAAAGATTGGACCAATACGGTCAGACTCCGGCGAGCTCACTGATAACGACGGAGAAATGAGCAATAATTTGAATAAATATTTTTCAACAGTTTTCACCAGCGAAAATTTAAACATGATACCCGAGGCACCGACTCTATTCAGAGATAGTGAAGAAAACAAATTAAGTGAGATAGTAGTGACTAGTAACGATGTTAGTAAGCAAGTAGACAAACTAAAGCCTAATAAGTCACCTGGTCCCGATGAGATATTTGCCAGAGTATTAAAGGAATGTAAGGAAGAGCTTAGTATGCCCTTAGCAAAGTTGTTTAACATGTCCTTAAAAACAGGTGTAGTACCAGAATCCTGGAGGATAGCGAATGTAATACCGATCTTCAAGAAGGGGGATAGATCACTATCCTCTAACTACCGCCCAATCAGTTTAACATCAATAGTAGGCAAATTACTGGAAGCAATCATTTCAAACTCTATTCGAAATCACCTGGAGAAGCACAGATTGATCAATGATTCCCAGCATGGCTTCACAAGCGGACGTTCTTGCCTAACTAATCTATTAACATTCTTTTCATCAGTTTTCGAATCAGTGGACGAGGGGCACAATTATGATGTGGTATATCTCGACTTTAGCAAAGCCTTCGACAGAGTACCCCACGAAAGACTAATTAGAAAGGTAGAAGCTCATGGCATCAAAGGTGACATCCTTAAATGGATTAGGGCGCGGTTACAGGACAGGAAACAGCGAGTGAGCATTAACGGCACTAAGTCCCATTGGTGCAACGTCACAAGTGGAGTTCCCCAAGGCTCAGTACTTGGACCATTATTGTTTATTATATACATAAACGACATAGATATCGGCATAGACAGCAACATAAGTAAGTTTGCTGATGATACTAAAATAGGACGTGTTATCAAATCTGACGAGGACTCGGCAAAACTACAGGAGGATCTAAACAAATTTTTCGAATGGTCTGAAAAATGGCAGATGAAATTCAACATTGACAAATGTAAAGTACTCAGTATAGGGAATGTAAACAGGGAAACCAGATACCAGATGAACAACGATGCCATAGAGAAATCCGACTGCGAGAGAGATTTAGGAGTAATGATAAGTAGGAACCTTAAGCCAAGTAAACAATGTGTTTTTGCTCGTAACAAGGCTAATAAAGTACTTGGGTTCATACAAAGGAGTGTTAGTTACAAGACTAGCGAGGTCATCCTAAAACTGTATCTTGCTCTTGTGAGACCACACCTGGATTACGCAGTTCAGTTCTGGTCACCGTATTACAGAATGGATATAGAATCCTTGGAAAGAATCCAGAGGAGAATGACAAGACTAATCCCGGGTATCAGGAACCTTGAGTATAGAGACAGGTTAAAGCATCTTAATTTGCACTCCCTTGAGAGACGTAGAGCGAGGGGCGACCTGATAGAGGTGTATAAATGGAAGGCAGGGCTAAACAAAGGGGACATTACAAAGGTACTCAAATTATCCAACCAGGAGCGAACTCGTAACAATGGTTTTAAATTGGACAAATTTAGATTTAGGCGTGAAATAGGTAAACACTGGTTTGGAAACAGAGTAGTAGATGAATGGAACAAGTTACCAAATATCATCATTAACTCGAATACGCTGAATTGCTTCAAACATAGGTTGGATGCTCATATGAGCAATAGGGGTTGGGTGTAAACGGGACTGCCCAGTATGGGCCAATAGGCCCGCTGCAGTTTCCTCCATTCTTATGTTCTTATGTTAACCTAGCCTTACTTAAACTGCCTGATCTAAGTTAAGCATGTTTCATTTGGTTAGGGTGATTCAGGTAGTTAAATTAGGCTATTTATTACATACATACATGCATACATACATACATACATACATACAGACATACATAATGGTTGCCCCTCGTGTAACGAGGATGGCCGGCCCAATGGCCACCGAGGCGTGAATTTGCTTAAGGTGTAGAAGTTGTGGCCAACACAACAACCACACCCTAAGTTAACGAGCTGCATGACCCAGTGTCGAGGAATAATACGAGAAGACTGGACAACTCGCCAACTGCAGTGGCTAACCATTACCCCGGAACACGATTGGCAAATCGATTAACATCCAGGTCCCCAATTACTGCTGGGTAGACAGAGGCAAATGGCATAAAGAAACTTGCCCATAGTTTCACCTTGCACGGGGATCGAACCCGGGTCCGCTCGCTTGCGAGGCGAGCATGCTCACCATTACACCACAGGTCGCTACATACATACATACATACTATTTTGCTGTCACTCGGAATCGAGTATGACGATCATCCAGCTATGATACAATGATATGAGTTACGAGGGATGTCACCTTCATTGGTGAGTATTGAGGTGACTAAAGAGGCCGATACGGGACCGGCAGAGTTGTTCATAGATGTTGCACATGTGGAGGGCTACATCGAGTGCGGGAGGGGCGGTGGCAGCGTCTTTCCGGCGTTGGCGCTTGTCTGCCTCGGTTTGCAGTCGGGCTAACTCGAAAGTATTGATACCTTCTCCTTTGGTGCTCCTCCAAGCGTTACGATGTGGATTAATCGTTTCCCAGGTGAGGAGGATCGATTTGGCACTTTTTCAGGTTTGTCTTAAAAATATTCTTATACCTTTTCAGGTTAGGTGACCGTAAAGTAACTGCTTTGGCAGTCCACTGTCGTCCATGCGGGTAACATGGCTATTCCAGCAAAGTTGTTCATGGATAATGGTAGCCTCGATGCTCCTACAGTTGGTGTCAGCAAGAATACTGGTATTTGTTCTCTTGTCTTCCCAGCGAACTTCGAGGATGGAATGTAGACTACGTTGGTGAAAGTTTTCAAGTGCCTTGAGGTATCTCTTGTATATGACCCATGTCTCGCTGCCATATAGCACGGTGGGGAGGACAACTGCTCGTTTTACGTGTAACTTTGTAGATAATTTCAGCTCCCTATAGCTGAAGACACAGTTTCGGAGTCTCCTAAAGGCAGAAGTCCTCCTGCTTTATAAGCCTCCGCTGGGATTCCATCAGGCCCTGAGGCTTTGTTATTTTTCATCTGTTTGATGGCAGTAGCTACCTCATCCAGGGATGGAGGATACATGAGGTGGGTCAGCTCTAGATGCTGAAGGACCTGCTGGGTAGTCAGGACATCCACATTGGTGTTTCGGTTAAGCAATGAATGGTAGTTCTCTTTCCAGCGCTGAAGGAGGTCTTCATCGTCTTTAATTATGAGGTTAACCTTAGATGAGCGGAGGGGGGCTGCGCCACGAGTGACTGGCCCATAAAATGTTTTAGTGGAAATGAAAAATTCGCCCATCTTGTGCTGATTTGCAATTTTTTTGTGTTTCACATGCCTTATTTTTATACCAGTCATTTTTTAGATTACGAAGTTCCAGCTAGGCTGCAGCTTTCTTCTTGTGTAAGGTATCAGCTTTGGTTCAAGACTGAGGGTTGTTCTGCCCGACAGTTTACCATTGATGCGTACATTGATTGCTGGGTCATTTTCATCAAACCAGTCCTGATGTATTCTTTCAATCTGACCGAGGGTCTCTGATTGTTTTTGTCATAACACTATTGAGAATATCTCATTCGGCACTGTGATTTGGGTAGCTTGTTGTCGGGTTCTTTATCAGCCCAAGTTCGAGCTGCTCTCTGTGGGCATGTGGTACCGTTGGATCCTCCAGACGTTTAGTGTTAAAACCTCTTCTGGAGGCTTGCTGCCTTCGCCGTTTTGGGGCGATGTGAAGTGAAAGCTTGACTCTGACGAGCCGATGATGAGTGTCGAAGTGGTCTGAGCAATGCATGGCACGGGTGATGAAGACATCACGGCGATCTCTTTCTTTGACAGTGATGTAGTCAATGAGATACCAGTGTTTGGATTGTGGGTGTTTCCACGAACCCTTGAACTTGTCGGCCTGCCTTAACAAGGTATTGGTTATAATTCGGTTGTGTGCAGCTCACTTACAAAGGAGGAGTAGGCCGTTGGGATTACACTTGTCTATTACATTTCTCCCTATGGTTCCCTGCCAAATGTCAGCATCTCTGCCAACTCTGGCATTTAAGTATGTGTAGGATGCGTTGGCGGGGTGAGCAGATTGGCTCCTAGAAAGGGCTGCTCAGTCGCACAGACAGGACGGGATTGCACTGCTGCCTAGATCTCAGTGCATAAACGACCATATTATCTGTGCCGCTCATACGTACATACATACATACATACATACATACATACATATACATACATACATACATACATACATACATACATACATACATACATATATACATACAAACATACATACATACAGGGTGTCCCAAAAAAATGTGCTCACTCTTTGGCTGCCCATTACTCATATATTTTTTGTTTTTTGTTTCAGGTGGGACTAACCCTAAATAATGTTATTTTCTTTAATTTAACTCATTAGACTTGTATCTATGTCAATAAACACCTAAATCAAAACAAAAAATATATGAGTAATGGGCAGTCAAAGAGTGAGCACATTTTTTTGGGACACCCTGTATTCTATAGGCTGAAAATAACATCATTCAGACCATCTACACTGACGGCTCTTTGAGGGAAGGCTGGAAGTGTTGTCCCTGTAACTCAGCCTCAATCAATCCATCAGTCCTCCACTCTAAACGTTCTCCGGCTGATTTTACCAATCCATCCCAGTCTCTGCCTTCCCCTGGCCCTCCTACTCACAACTTCGCCCATTAATATTTCCGTTATTATTCCCTCATCCATAATTATATGACCAAAGTATCTCATTTGTCTTTTTCTGTACATTTCAAGTATTTCATTTGTTCTCCTGTCAGTGTAGCTTATTCTTAACAGTCGCCTATAACACCACATTTCAAAGGCTTAAACCTCTTTCTGGTGTCTGCTCAAAGTGTCCACGCTTCTGAGCCATACATCAGTCCTTGCCATATTAAGCCTTTCAGCAGCTTTTCTCTCAAACTGCAGTTAATGTCCCATTTCATTAGGTCTTTTATATTATTAAATGCTGTTTTCACTTGACTTATTCCTGGTATGATTTATTCCGTACCTCAGCCATCACAGTTAATGTTACTTCCCAAATACACCAAATTTTCCACTTGTTTAAGCTCCCTGTTGTCTGCCATAATTGTTTATTTTAGGATTTATTTCCAAAACGGAAACAACCATTACTTTAGTCTTTACAGCATCAACTCTTAACCCACATTCTTCACATTTTTCCACTAATCTGTTACCGAGTTTTTGTAACGCCTCTTCACTATCGTGATAAGAGCAGTATCACCTGCATAGCGTATATTTTATACTACTTTACCATTAATTTTTAGTCTTTCATTGAGAATTCTGAATATATATTGTACAATGCTGATAACCACAAGGAAAGAAGAAAACACGAAGTTCCCAAGCGCTTTCGTGTAATTCACATCTTCAGGGGTGAGTACAGTCTGTACTCACCCCTGAAGATGTGAATTACACGAAAGCGCTTGGGAACTTCGTGTTTTCTTCTTTCCTTGTGGTTATCAGCATATACCTAGATCACGCGCACCTACAGTGATTTACTTGCATATTGTACAATGTTGGAGATAGAATACAGCCTTGTCTTACTCCCTGTCTAACTGTGAACCAATTATTAAGTTTCATATTTGCTAACACCGCAGACTCCTGTTGCTAGTAAAGATTTTTTAGAAATATAATATCTCCTCAATTAATGGAAGGAAATAAAAAGGACTGCAGACAACCTAAAGAAGATTTTCTAGATAGGAAATGCAATGAGATAGAAGATGATGACGAGAAATAACTGGAGGGAAGCACAAACAATTAGATCCTATTGAGGCAGAAGTAAAGTGAGATTTTATTTTTTACGGGGATTAGCCCACCCGGATACACGTCACTGACCCACATCGGGGCCTGGGGGACGAAAATGTAATAATAATAATAATAATAATAATAATAAAAATAATAATTGGTTCATAGTAAATAAAATTTATAATAAAAAATAAAAACACCTTGTACTAGAGTACAAGGTGTTGTAACCGCTAAAATTAGGATATAAGTACCTCTGGCAGTATGCCCCTCAGGCAGATGTGAACTACACTAAAAATGTAAAGTGTGTGGTCAGACATATGGCCACACACTCCAACACTACGTCTTAGGCTGCGATTAAAAAAAAAGAACCTTATAGGGATAGATTCAAGCACATTGTGTATGCAATGGCACAGCACTTTATCATTGATGACAAGACAGCTGATATACTACGGCTGCATCTACACTTTGCATCTAGTAACTAAGTTAATTTCTGTGTACTGAACTAAACAGACAATGTACTGGAAATACTCTAACACTCAACGCCTCAATGTCCTGACCACCGGGGTCTGATAAACCCCCTTGAGACCTCTACTCTGTAATCCATTTTTACTGCCGCTCACAGGATGAGTATGGGGGTGCACAATAAAATAGTCACTATCCGCTGTAAAATTTATTACCACCACCACCATCACCATCGCCACCACCACCACGACGATCACCACCACCACTACCACACTACCGCCACCTCCGCCGTCGCCACCATTGCCGTCGCTGCTGTCGCCGCCGCCTTCACCACCACCACCATCCTCCACCACCGCCACCATCCTCCACCACCATCACCACCAAAACAACCGCCACCACCACCTCCACCACCACCGCCACCACCATCCTCCACCACCACCACCATCCTCCACCACCACCACCAACATCACCACCACCATCCTCCTCCGCCACCACCACTACCACCATCATCACCACCCTCCACTGCCACCACCTCCACCACCATCCTCCAGCACCACCACCACCACCACCACCACCATCATCACCACCCTCCACCACCACCACAACCACCACCACCACCACCATCCTCCCCTACCACCACCACCATCCGCCACCACCACCGCCATCCACCACCACCACCATCACCATCCTCCACCACCACCACCATCCTCCACCACCACCACCATTCTCCACCACCACCACCATCCTTCACCACCACCACCATCCCCCACCACCACCACCACCACCATCATCACCACCACCATCCTCCTCCACCAACACCACCACTACTACCATCCTCCACCACCACCGCCATACTCCAGCACCACCGCCATCCTCCACCACCACCACCATCCTCCACCACCACCACCATTCTCCACCGCCACCACCATCCTCCACCACCACCACCGTCCTCCACCACCACCACCATCCTCCCCTACCACCACCACCATCCTCCACCACTACCACCATCCTCCACCACCACCACTACCATCACCACCACCATCCTCCTCCACCACCACCACCAACAACAACATCACCATCACCATCCTCCACTACCACCACCACCACCATCCACCACCACCATCACCATCCACCACTACCACCACCACCGCCATCCACCACCGCCATCCACCACCACCACCACCATCCTCCACCACCACCACTATCCTCCACCACCACCACTACCATCACCACCACCATCCTCCTCCACCACCACCACCACCACCAACACCACCACCACCATCCTCCAGCACCGCCACCACCACCACCATCATCACCACCCTCCACCACCACCACCACAACCACCACCACCACCACCACCATCCTCCCCTACCACCACCACCGCCACCATCCTCCACCACCACCGCCATACTCCACCACCACCACCACCACCACCACCGTCACCACCACCATCCTCCACCACCACCACCACCACCACCACCACCACCACCACCACCACCACCACCACCCTCCCCTACCACCACCACCACCACCACCACCACCACCACCACCACCACCACCACCGTCACCACCACCATCCTCCCCTACCACAACCACCACCACCACCACCATCCTCCACCACCACCGCCATACTCCACCACCTCCACCACCACCACCACCACAATCCTCCTCTACCACCACCACCACCACCACCTCCACCACCACCACCAACTTCCCCTACCACCACCACCACCACCACCACCACCATCCTCCACCACCACTACAATCCTCCACCACCACCGCCACCACCACCAACCTCCCCTACCACCACCACCACCACCACCACCACCATCCTCCACCACCCCCACCATCCTCCACCACCACCATCGCCACCACCACCACCACCACCACCACCACCACACATATCTTCTACGGACATACCAATCCTTCAGTGATCAGATAGGAACACAATTAAGTAATCCTGTGCGTGACCCGCCAGAGCTCACACCTGACTCACGCCCCTTGATCTACCCTTCCATTTCCTCCCAGGTGTACAGAACGGCGCTCCCTCCCGGCTACCGACATTCCACCACGTTTTAAGGTTTTCCTGACCGCCCATTGATTAGGTCATGTTAGGTTAGGTTAGGTTAGGTTAGGTTAAGTTATCATTACGGTGCTTCATCACCAGGTAAAGATTAGTGTGCTTCATCACCAGGTAAAGATTAGTGTGCTTCATCACCAGGTAAAGATTAGTGTGCTTCATCACCAGGTAAAGATTAGTGTGCTTCATCACCTGGTAAAGATTAGTGTGCTTCATCACCAGGTAAAGATTAGTGTGCTTCATCACCTGGTAAAGATTAGTGTGCTTCATCACCAGGTAAAGATTAGTGTGCTTCATCACCTGGTAAAGATTAGTGTGCTTCATCACCAGGTAAAGATTAGTGTGCTTCATCACCAGGTAAACATTAGGTTGCTTCATCACCAGGTAAAGATTAGTGTGCTTCATCACCTGGTAAAGATTAGTGTGCTTCATCACCAGGTAAAGATTAGTGTGCTTCATCACCAGGTAAAGATTAGTGTGCTTCATCACCAGGTAAAGATTAGTGTGCTTCATCACCAGGTAAAGATTAGTGTGCTTCATCACCAGGTAAAGATTAGTGTGCTTCATCACCAGGTAAAGATTAGTGTGCTTCATCACCAGGTAAAGATTAGTGTGCTTCATCACCAGGTAAAGATTAGTGTGCTTCATCACCAGGTAAAGATTATTGTGCTTCATCACCAGGTAAAGATTAGTGTGCTTCATCACCTGGTAAAGATTAGTGTGCTTCATCACCAGGTAAAGATTAGTGTGCTTCATCACCTGGTAAAGATTAGTGTGCTTCATCACCAGGTAAAGATTAGTGTGCTTCATCACCAGGTAAACATTAGGGTGCTTCATCACCAGGTAAAGATTAGTGTGCTTCATCACCAGGTAAAGATTAGTGTGCTTCATCACCAGGTAAAGATTAGTGTGCTTCATCACCAGGTAAAGATTAGTGTGCTTCATCACCAGGTAAAGATTAGTGTGCTTCATCACCAGGTAAACCTTCGGGTTCTTCATCACCAGGTAAAGATTAGTGTGCTTCATCACCAGGTAAACATTAGGGTGCTTCATCACCAGGTAAAGATTAGTGTGCTTCATCACCAGGTAAATATTAGGATGCTTCATCACCAGGTAAACATTAGGATGCTTCATCACCAGGTAAACATTAGGGTGCTTCATCACCAGGTAAAGATTAGTGTGCTTCATCACCAGGTAAATATTAGGATGCTTCATCACCAGGTAAACATTAGGATGCTTCATCACCAGGTAAACACTAGGGTGCTTCATCACCAGGTAAACATTAGTGTGCTTCATCACCAGGTAAACATTAGGATGCTTCATCACCAGGTAAACACTAGGATGCTTCATCACCAGGTAAAGATTAGTGTGCTTCATCACCAGGTAAACATTAGGATGCTTCATCACCAGGTAAACATTAGGGTGCTTCATCACCAGGTAAACACTAGGGTGCTTCATCACCAGGTAAACACTAGGGTGCTTCATCACCAGGTAAACATTAGGGTGCTTCATCACCAGGTAAACACTAGGGTGCTTCATCACCAGGTAAACACTAGGGTGCTTCATCACCAGGTAAACACTAGGGTGCTTCATCACCAGGTAAACACTAGGGTGCTTCATTAGCAGGTAAACATTAGGATGCTTCATCACCAGGTAAACATTAGTGTGCTTCATCACCAGGTAAACATTAGGGTGCTTCATCACCAGGTAAACATTAGGGTGCTTCATCACCAGGTAAACATTAGGGTGCTTCATCTTCCGGTAATACAACACCTGATTAACGTGAAATCAAAAGATGATAAAGATTTTGTTTCATATTAATTCTCAATTTTCTAAAATGTCTCTCGTTCCTACAACCTATTAGACGGCCAGTGTCCCGCATGTGCGTTTACGGTGCCTTTAATTACCCCTTAAGAAACCCTAAATAACTTACAAATAAAAGGTATTAGTAGGGGTTATAAAGATGCCAGTTCCTTTTACTAAAAATTCTGTGTCCTAAGAGTCTTCTATTGTGATTCACTTCCTGTAGGTTGTGTGAGTGTGTGTGTGTGTGTGTGTGAAGGGTTGACGCCTCACCACATGTTACGAATGTCTTGGTTGTAATGTTGATATTTAGAGTATAGTCTTTGCTGCCCCTTCTGGAAGGATTGAGGAAAAGGAGGAACAGGGGAAAGAAGGCGTTGGGAGAAGGAGGAGGAGGAGGAGGAAGATGTAGAAAGCGTTGCGAGGGGGACGTTGGGGTCAGTAGGAGGAGTTGAGGGGAGTGGGGATATGTAGAAAACATTGACAGGAGAAGGGGGGGGGGGAAGAAGAAGAAGAAATAGAAGACGTCGGTAGGGGGAGAAGGCGTAGACGGGGGTGGGGGTAAGTAGGGGACCGAAACACCATCTGGCGCTTCGCGATGCTCAATTGTCAATTTTTTTGTTGTGGTAGGGAAGCCTTGCTGGAAGGTCGCCCCCATCTTCGTGTGAAATCAGCACCGTTTTTATGAGCACGTAATTGCAGGTTGAATATCTCTGTCCCTAATGATTAACAGCTGTCCGTTTGGATTGTAAATTCTTAAGATGTGCGTAAGATTATGCAAAATGTTACGTTAAACCTGCAAGGGGTGATTATTTTACGTCGAGGACCACACAAGGTGAGGATCGCTCGTGCGTCTGGCAGCGGCAGCGGGCAGGCAGGAGCACGCGCCTATCCTCTGCTGACGGCTACTGGCGGCCACGTACGAAGGTTCAGCATAATTACTCTGTTTAATGTGTGGGGCGAGAGAGAGACAGAATGTATGTTGAGAGAGTGAGTGTATGAGTGACAGAGATAGCGTATGCGAGACTGTGTGGGAGTAAGAGAGACAGTGTGTGTCAAATAGAAGCAGTATGTGTGATACAACATATATATATATATATATATATATATGCTGATAACCACCAGGAAAGAAGAAAACACGAAGTTCCCAAGCGCTTTCGTGTAATTCACATCTTCAGGGGTGAGTACAGACTAGATAGAGTAATGCAGAACAAGATGAATATATACAGAGGAGGGTGAGACCAGGTCCACAATGGTCAGGTAATGACCCTACTAATCTTTAAATGGCACACAACGGTTGGTGGTTGGGTCAGATGGGACAGTGACCCGCCCTCTCACCTGATCACAAATCTTCTTAATTACAAAGTTGTCCAGCTTGTACATGCCGTTACTCAAATTCATGTTGAATGCTTCGGTATGTTTAATAAGACTAGATTCTATGATGTTCCTACTATCAATTGAATTACATGGTAATATTGAGGAGGCATTATCCCAGTCAATGCAATGCTTGTTATCCCTCAAATGAACAAACAGAGCATTGGATTCCTGGCCTGTCCTGACACTGTATTTGTGTTGTTTAATTCTAGTTACAAGATCTTTACCTGTCTGGCCTAAGTAAAACATATTACATTCCTTGCAAGGAACTTTATAAATGCAACCAATTGTGTTGTTGGGGGAGTTCTTGATTAACATTTGTTTAACAGTGCATGAGTTTTTAAATGCCACATTGACGTTCCAAGATTTTAGCTGTGCCGGAATGTGTGAGAAATTTTTGTGAAATGGTAATATTAAGATATTCTTATGGTCATGGGTGGGCTTGGGATCAGTTCTATAAAAAGTTTTCTTAGTAATGTTTAAGCATTTGTCTATGAAAGATCTAGGGTATTTAAGGTTTGAGCCAATATTATATATATATTTGTATTCCTCATCGATGAATTCCGGACTGCAAATTCTCAAGGCACGTAAAAACATTGTTGTAAATACTGACTGTTTGACTTTATTATGGTGGGCAGAATAATAATGAATGTATGAACACACATTGGTTGGTTTTCTATAAATACTGAACTTGAAAGTGTTACCCATTCTGTGTATCAGACAGTCTAGGAATGGCAATTTACAGTCTTGCTCTAATTCCACAGTGAATTTGATCGAGGGGGCTAAGTTGTTAAGTTGTGGTAGGAAAACTTTTAGGTCCTCATTACATGGCCAGAGACATAATACATCATCAACATATCTAAACCAGACTGCTGAGGGTGGTAAAATATTACTTAATAGTTTCTTTTCAAAGAATTCCATATATAGGTTGCTTAATACAGGTGAGAGTGGATTACCCATTGCCATACCAAATTTTTGAGCATAATATTCCCCATTGAATTCGAATTTGCAATCCTTAATACATAGTTTGATGAGTTCGATGAAGTCATCTTTCGAGACGGGCAGTGAAATGTTATCCAGGGAATCTATGAGGAACTCTAGTAAATCATCAACTGGGACCTTTGTAAAAAGTGACGTTACATCAAAGCTGACCAGTTTAAAATCATGATTAATGTGCAAGTTATTGAGTTTATCAACCAGATCCATATTATTCTTGATATTGGAGTTAGAAATGTTGCCAACTAGGGGGTTTAGTAAGGAAACTAACCATTTAGATAGTTTATAAGAGATTGACCCAACAGAGCTAATGATGGGTCTTGCTGGGTTATTGGGCTTGTGGGTCTTGATTAAACCGTACATGTAAGGCAGTGGAGGGGACGTTGAAGTAAGATGTTTAATGAGAGTAGCTTTGCCTCTCAATAGGGACTTCAGTTTTTTGTTGAACTGGGTGTTGACAGTGTTGAGAGGATTATTTATGAGTTTAGAATATGTTGTAGTGTCACATAAAAGGTCATTCATTTTTGAGATATAGTCATCTTTGTTTAAAATCACTACTGTGTTGGCTTTATCTGCTTTAGTGACATGTAGATCCTTATTTTTCTTAAGGGCTTGGAGTGCTTTGGTGAATCTTTCTGGACAGTTTGAAACACAAGGCTTGGACATAGATGCATACACAACACCTTTACACATGTTCACTTCTTCACTTGTCAAATTACTGAATTTCTCCAAATTGCAAAATGCTCTGGCTATGTCAACACTGTCGACTCCCTTGTTGGAACCATCAAAACTTAAACCATAGCCGAGGGCACACAAGGTATCATTGTCTAGTTGTTTAGAGGAGAGATTCACTACACAGTTGTTATTGGCATCCTTAGTCCAATCACTATTTCTAATAAGGAGTGCCAATTTGTGGTCTATCTTGGCTTGAAGATCAGAACGCTCACGTCTCAGGTTATCAAAACAGTAGTCCAACATGAACTTTTTCCAATAACTCGGTATGGTCATGATAAAAGCGCGCTTTTTTTGTCTTACAATACGGAAGGCTTCATCCACTTCAATTTTCTTTATTTCAAAATGTTTCTTAAGGATGATTTCTTGGAACTCATCAAAGGGGCGGTCAGACATCTTAAGGACACGTTGTGGGAGGATTGATCTTGGCATAACTTTTTCACTGAGGCATGTCTGGAGAAATTTCAAACGTATTTTCAATTTGTGGGCCTTGATCATCGAAGAGGAGTATTCAGTAACGAAAGGAGACAGTCCAGGACAGCTTGTAGAGAAGATGAAGAAGTGGCGCGTGGAATCCATTTATGCAAGTAAATCACTGTAGGTGCGCGTGATCTAGGTATATGCTGATAACCACCAGGAAAGAAGAAAACACGAAGTTCCCAAGCGCTTTCGTGTAATTCACATCTTCAGGGGTGAGTACAGACTAGATAGAGTAATGCAGAACAAGATGAATATATACAGAGGAGGGTGAGACCAGGTCCACAATGGTCAGTGATTTACTTGCATATATATATATATATATATATATATATATATATATATATATATATATATATATATACTTAATTATATATATATATATATATACTTCATTTTTAGTCCATTTAACACGCGGACTTTGAACATACAATCAACGACCTCACCAGCAAGGAATCGAACCCTCGACCTACTGGGTGTGACTAGGGAACGCTTACCGGCTAGGCCTAGCCGGTAAGCGTTCCCTAGTCACACCCAGTAGGTCGAGGGTTCGATTCCTTGCTGGTGAGGTCGTTGATTATATATATATATATATATATATATCTATATATATATATATATATATATATATATATATATATATATATATATATAGTGTTATATGTAGTGATGATGGGTGGTGTTATATGTAGTGATGATGGATGATGTTATATATAGTGATGATGGGTGGTGTTATATGTAGTGATGATGGATGTTGTTATATGTAGTGATGATGGGTGGTGTTATATGTAGTGATGATGGATGGTCTTATATATAGTGATGATGGATGGTGTTATATGTAGTGATGATGGATGATGTTATATAATATGGTGATGATGGGTGGTGTTATATTTAGTGATGATTAAACAATAAAATATTAACAGTTTAATGATAAAAAAATATTCTTTGCTGTACTGTTGTAGTGAAAAACTTGGTGGAACTTACATACACCGTTAATGAACTATTGATGGAAGAAGAAGTTTTGGGGACTGACCAGTGAGACAATGTGGAGCCTTCCGGAGGGTGGCGCCACTACCGTTGCTTGACTGATTTTGGATTGCCTTCCCCAAACCGAGAAGAACCAGTGCAGGTTGACAACCCTTTGTCCGAAATTCCGAAAACCGAAAAGCTCTGAAAACCGAAAGTTTTTTGGGGGGTCATTTTTTTTTTTTTTTTTTTTTTTTTTTTTTATATAACAGGGATTAGCCCACCCGGGCATAGATCACTGACCCACATGAGGACCTGGGGGGCGAAAATGTAATAGTAATAATAATTATAATTATTCATAGTAAATAAAAATTTCAATAAAAATACACCAAAATAAAATAATAATAATAATAATAATAATAATAATAAAATATAATAGATTTACTAATATTAACAATAATACTATAATAATAAAATAATAATAATAATAAAGAAATACAAGAATGAAAAAAGATCAAAAGTGAGAAACACGACCTAGACCTATGAATTATTATTATTATTATTATTATTATTATTATACTTTTTTATTATATTTTCGCCCCCCAGGCCCTAATGTGGGTCAGTGATCTATGTCCGGGTGGGCTAATACACACACAAAAAAAAAAATCTAACCATTTTGAAAACCGAAAAATTCCGAAATCCGAAATGCCTCTGGCCCCAAGAATTTCGGATAAGGGATTGTCAACCTGTAGTTGCAAACAGGGAGTTGATCAGAGAGACAGACTACTCAGTTGAAGTTCTGGTGAATTTTCTTGAAGAAAATGAGCTTCACCTGGTGCCTGATCAAGCAAATACTTATGAACAGATCTTGCAAGCGATACAAGCGGAGCAGGGAGGTATGATCTTTCTCGATGCACCTGGCGGGACAGGAGAAACATTCCTGATCAACCTTCTGTTGGCCAAAGTACGTCATCAGGGGAAAATTGCTCTTGCTGTGGCATCCTCAGGCATTGCTGCAACACAGCTAGAAGGAGGACGTACTGCACACTCAACTTTTAAACTGCCTCTCAACCCCGTTCACAATGATAATCCAGTGTGCAACATCAAAAAAGGATCGGCAAAGGCAAAACTCTTAGAATAATGCAGCCTCATAGTCTGGGATGAATGCATTATGTCTTACAAGTTAGCGTTTGAAGCATTGGACAGGACCTTGCAAGATATACAAGAAAATAACCAGCTCATTTGTGGTATTACAATGGTCATTGCTGGAGACTTTCGCCAGACCCTACCTGTTATTCCTCAAAGCACTCCAGCTGATGAACTGAATGCGTGCCTCAAGGCATCATACCTTTGGAGAAGTGTTCAGACACTCATCCTATCCACAAACATGAGAGAAAATCTACAAGCAGATCAGGATGCTGGACGGTTTGCAAACCTTCTACTACCACAGATTGGGAATGGAACTTTCCCTGTTGATTGGCAAGGACAAATAATCGTTCCTCAAGGATGTGGAAATATTGTAAAGTCCTCAACTGAGCTCACTAACATGGTCTACCCAAGCATTATCCACCACTACAAGGATCACAAGTGGCTGCGTGAAAGCGCAATTCTGGCACCAAAGAATGAAACAGTGGCTGAAATCAACATGACTCTACTCAGACAGCTTCCAGGCAGTGAGACCTCATTCAAATCTGTTGATACATTAATCGACCAGGACCAAGCAGTCCAGTACCCTGCAGAATTCCTTGATTCTGTGGAGCCCGCTGGAATGCCTCCTCACCACCTGACTCTCAAGATTGAACTCCTATAATGCTCTTAAGAAATCTTGAACCACCAATCCTCTGCAATGGCACAAGACTGGTGGTGAAGAACATGATGCCACATGTACTGGAAGCTACAATACTGACAGGAAAAGTTAAAGGAGAGGACGTTTTTATACCATGGATACCTCTCATCACCACTGACCTGCCATTTGAGTTCAAGCGACTTCAGTTCCCGGTTAAAGTGAGCCAAAGACAGTTCCTAAAGATGGTTGGCCTAAACCTGGTGTTTCCTTGCTTCTCTCATGGACAGTTCTATGTTGGATGCTCCAGAGTGGAAACTGGCAAAAATCTCTACATACTTGCTGTTAATGGCAAAACCAAAAATGTGGAGCCTCCCGGAGGGCGGCGTCCTACTGTGGCCTAGCGAAAGAGCCGCCCGGAGGGCGGCGATTCTGCTAGTATATATAAATATATATATATATATATATATATATATATATATATATATATATATATATCTTGATAAAATCACACGGGAAAAGGGAAAGAACGGACAGAGAGAGAGAGAGAGAGAGAGAGAGAGAGAGAGAGAGAGAGAGAGAGAGAGATCACAAATAAACTCCGAGGATGAACGAAGAGAATAGAGACTGAACGAACCTCGAGATGAAACAATACTAAAACAATGTGTCTCACAATGAGTGAGCTTACAAAATAAATGAAGCAGTAGAATGAACAAATAAGAACACTAACCGGACTAGTGTACGGACAAGCCCACTAACCAAACCCCGAGAATGAACGAAACAAGACAGGGACAAACGAATCATTGGATATTAAAAAAAGAAGCAACAGAACGAACCTGTCTCGCTGATAACCCGTCACTTCCCTTCTGAGTATCGTGAGTCGACTCGGAGGTTTGAGTGGTGTTTCGAGGCAGTGAAGCGACAGCTGCGTGAAATGGTTGTTTTGAGACTGAGCGACACAAAGGATGTTCCAGCAGCTTTAAGCGGAACTGCTAAGGGTCATTAAGGTCTTGTTTATCTACAACACTTAATTTTTTCAGGGAATTTGTGTCATTAGGGATTTCACGTAATCTCTAAAATGTAAACACCTGGGAAATCATGTGATGCCTAAAATGATCGGGAATTTTTTGTAATTGCTAGAAGCTAACCTAACGTAACCTAACCTAACCTAATCTAACGTAACCTAACCTAACCGAACCTAACCTAATCTAATTAATGACTATGAGAGGTTAGGTTAGGTTAGGTTAGGTTAGGTTAGGTTAGGTTAGGTCAGTTTATATTAAGTTGTAATGATTACAAGAAATTCGTGAACATTTTAGTTATTACATGAAATCCCTAGTTACACAGATCCCTTATAAGAAGTACAGGGTGTCCTAAAAGTTCATACATTCACACACATACACACACATATTCACATATACACACATACACACACATACCCACATATATGCACATATACACACATATATTCGCCTGAGGAACTGAAAAATGTAGAGGAAATGCCACACAACGTAAATACCTAGAAAAAGTGCAAAAGAGGGCATATTATTCTCTCCCCTTCCTACTCCACATATCAAGAAGGGCTCAACACACTGACCCTCTCGGCTGTCACTGACCATCACCACGACCTCATCTGCAAATTTGGTGAGAAACTTCTGCACTATCCTCGACACCGGCTCCTACTACCACCTGAGATCCCTCCCCCGAGAATTGCTGTTCGACACCACAACCGCATCCAGCCCATAAGAGCACGAACTGATCGCTATAAGAACAGCCCAGTCCCAACCATTGTAAAAATTATCAATAACATGTAATAAACCAGTGTATTCACTCCCAGTAAATCCTACTTTTTGCACTGTCACTATGTTGACATGCCCTGTAGTTTGAGCTTCTCCCCACCTAGTTATTATATACCTTATTTGTATCACTTATGTTATTTGTATATTATTTGTAAATCGAAACCCATTCCCAAATTATGTAACTGCATATTTTCAGCCTTCCGACTGTTATGTTCTTTCAATAAACCGTTAATTATTATTTTTATTATGAGTATTATTATTATTATTATTATTATTATTATTATGATACAGACATATACACACATACACACATACACACACATACACACACACACACACATACACACACACATACACACACATACACACATATACACACACCTGCATACATACACACACACATTCACACACATACACACATATGCACACACCTACACACATACATACACATACACACACCTACACACACACACACACACACACATCACATACACACACATACACACATACACACATATACACACACCTACACACATACACACACATACACACACCTACACACACACACACAGCCCAGTCCCAACCATTGTAAAAATTATCAATAACTTGAAATAAACCAGTGTATTCACTCCCAGTAAACACTACTCCTTGCACTGTCACTACGTTGAAATGAACTGTAGTTTGAGCTTTTCCCCATCTAGTTATTATATGTCTTATTTGTGTCACTTATGTTACTTGTATATTATTTGTAATTCGAAACCCATTCCCCAAATATGTAACTGTATATTTTCAGCCTTCTGGCTGCCAAGCTCTTTCAATAAACCGTTAATTATCATTATTATTATTATTATTATTATTATTACACACACACACATACACACACTCACATACACACACATACACACATACACACACACATACACACATATACACACATCTACACACATCTACACACATACACACATAAACAAACATAAACACATATACACACATATGTTCACCTGAGGAACTGAAAAATGTAGAGGAAATTACATGAAAGAATTAAGATTTGTAGGTAAATTGATAATATAGTTTGATGAGGATAGGTTAGGTTAGGTTAGGTTAGGATAGGTTAGGATAGGTTAGGTTAGGTTAGGTTAGGTTAGGGTAGGTTAGGATAGGTTATATTAGGTTAGGTTAGGTTAGGTTAGGATAGGTTAGGTTAGGTTAGGTTAGGTTAGGTTAGGATAGGTTAGGTTAGGATAGGTTAGGTTAGGTTAGGTTATATTAGGTCCAGTTAGCCTAGACAAATATATACTGTAGTTATGTAGAGTTGTTTGTGTGTGTGTAATAATAATAATAATAATAATAATAATAATAAACGGTTTATTAATAGAGTTGCAGCCGGTGGCTGAAAATATACAGACTTACATTTGATTTAGACATAATGATATAATCTGCGTTGAATACATTTAAAGGGCTGTACAGTACATAAATCAGGAGTTGTTTATTATTTTAACAATAGATGGGATGGTGCTGTTCTTATATCTATCGGTGCAGGCTCTTATGGGCTGAATTTTGTTGTAGTGGCTGACTGAGCGAGTTGGGTGGGGGGCTGCAGGTGGCAGGAGGTGGGGATGACGAGGGTGGTGCAGTAGTCCACTGCCAAACCTTTCCAGTGCTTGGTGGTGGAGGTCACTGAGGGATGGCATTTCCAGGGTGGAAAGAGCGTTGGTGTAGCCGGAGTATTCTGCACCGAGCATGATTCTGCAAGCCCTTTTCTGTACCTTCTCTAGCTGACGTTGTTGGGTGGAGTTGAGAGAAGACGACCAGGCTGGTGACGCATATGTAAGTTTGGGGAGAATAAAGGCGTTGTAGATGGTCCTCAGCTCTGGCGTGGGTGTCCCAAGTGACCTAAGGCGTCGTAGCATGTAGAGACGGTACGAGGCTGCCTTGACTGTGTTATTTACATGGGCCTTCCAGTCAAGTTTGTTGTCTATAGTTACACCCAGGAGTTTGGCAGACTGCACCAGCTGGAGAGGATGGGCAACCACTTTGACTGCTGGGGCTTGCACTGGAGTGGTGGCGGTATTGATGTGCATGACTACGGTTTTGGTGTGGTTGATGGTGACCTTGTTCTCCGTAGTCCATGCCTGTAGCCTGTCCAGGGTGCCTTGTAGCGATGAGTAGTCTAATACAGTGTTGTCCACTGAAACCCCTACAGTGCAGTCATCCACGTACTTCCACCTGTGAGGAGTGTCCGATAGAGCGTCGTTGATCAGGATGAGGTAGCACAGTGGTCCCATCTTGGTCCCCTGGGGAACACCGCAGGAGAGGTGTTGGAATGTGTGTGTGTGTGTGTGTGTGTGTGTGTGTGTGTGTGTGTGTGTGTGTGTGTTAGTATACTGTAATTATGTCTACATATGTACAGTATACAGTATATTTATGCTTGATGCGGTAGCTGAGCGGATACAGCGTTCTTCTTATTCCTATTCTTATTCTTTTACTTATTCTTATTATCATTCTTAAACTTTTTCTTATTCTTCCTCTTATTCTTATACTTATTCTTATTCTCATTATTATACTTATTCTTATTCTTATTCCTATTCTTATTCTTATACTTATTCTTATTATCATTCTTATACTTATTCTTATTCTTCCTCTTATTTTTATATTTATTCTTATTCCTCCTCTTATTTTTATACTTATTCGTATTCTTCCTCTTATTCATATATGTATTCTTATTCTTGCTCTTATTCTTATTCTTCCTTTTATTCTTATTCTTATTCTTATTCTTATACTTATTCTTATTCTTCCTCTTATTCTTAAACTTATTATTATTCTTCCTCTTATTCTCATTATTCCTCTTATTCTTATACTTACTCTTTTTCTTCCTGTTATTCTTATTCTTCCTATTATTCTTATTATTCCTCTTATTCTTATACTTATTCTTATTCTTCCTCTTATTCTTATACTTATTCTTATTCTTCCTCTTATTCTTAAACTTATTCGTATTCTTCCTCTTATTTTTATACTTAATCGTCTTCTTTTTCTTATTCAAATTCTTCCTCTTATTCATATACTTATTCTTATTCTTCCTCTTATTCTTATACTTATTATTATTCTTCCTCTTATTCTCATTATTCCTCTTATTCTTATACTTACTCTTTTTCTTCCTGTTATTCTTATTCTTCCTATTATTCTTATTATTCCTCTTATTCTTATACTTATTCTTATTCTTCCTCTTATTCTTATACTTATTCTTATTCTTCCTCTTATTCTTAAACTTATTCGTATTCTTTCTCTTATTTTTATACTTAATCGTCTTCTTTTTCTTATTCAAATTCTTCCTCTTATTCATATACTTATTCTTATTCTTCCTCTTATTCTTATACTTATTCTTATTCTTCCTCTTATTTTTATACTTATTTGTATTTTTCCTCTTAATCTTATTCTTCCTTTTATTCATATACTTATTCGTATTCTTCCTCTTATTCATATACATATTCTTATTTTTCCTCTTATTTTTATACTTATTCTTATTCTTCCTCTTATTTTTATATTTATTCTTATTCTTCCTCTTATTTTTATACTTATTCGTATTCTTCCTCTTATTCATATTCTTCCTCTTATTCATATACGTATTCTTATTCTTGCTCTTATTCTTATTCTTCCTTTTATTCTTATTCTCATTCTTATTCTTATACTTATTCTTATTCTTCCTCTTATTCTTATACTTTTCTTATTCTCTCTCTTGTTCTTATTCTTACTCTTATTCTTATAATTATTCATATTTTTCCTCATATTCTTAAACTTATTCTTATTCTTACTCTTATTCTTATACTTATTCTTATTCTTCCTCTTATTCATATTCTTCCTCTTATTCTTTTACTTATTCTTGTTGTTCCTATTATTCTTATATTTATTCTTATTCTTCCTCTTATTTTTATACTTATTCTTATTCTTCCTCTTATTCTTATTCTTCCTCTTATTCTTATTTCTCCTCTTATTCCTATACTTATTCTTATACTTATTCTTATTCTTCCTCTTATTCGTATTATTCCTCTTATTCTTATTATTCCTCTTATTCTTATACTTATTCATATTCTTCCTCTTATTCTTATTCTTCCTCTTATTCTTATGCTTATTCTTATTCTTCCTCTTATTCTTATATTTATTCTTATTCTTCCTCTTATTCTTATTCTCCCTCTTATTCACATACTTATTCTCATTCGTCCTCTTATTCTTATACTTATTCTTATTTTTCCTCTTATTCTTATACTTCCCCTTATTCTTATTCTTCCTCTTATTCTTCTTCTTATTCTTTTTCTTCCTCTTATTCTTATACTTATTCTTATACTTCCTCTTATTCTTATACTTATTCTTATTCTTCCTCTTATTCTTATTCTTACTCCTATTCTTACTTCTTATTGTTTCTTATTCTTCTTATTCTTATTTCTTATTCTTCTATTCTTATTCTTCTCTTATTCTTTATTATCTTATTCTTCTCTATTTATTACTTATTCTATTCTTCCTCTTATTGTTATTCTTACTTTCTATTCTTTTTATTCTTACTATCTTTTCTTCTTCTATTCTTCCTATTATTCTTATTATTCCTCTTTATCTATTCTTCTCTTTCTTATTCTTCCTATTATTCTTATTATTCCTCTTATTCTTCCTCTTATTCTTATTCTTCCTCTTATTCTTATACTTATTCTTATTCTTCCTCTTATTCTTATACTTATTCTTATTCTTCCTCTTATTCTTATTCTTCCTCTTATTTTCATACTTATTCTTAATCTTCCTCTTATTCTTATTTTTCCTCTTATTCTTATACTTATTCTTATTCTTCCTCTTATTCTTATACTTATTCTTATTCTTCCTCTTATTCTTAAACTTATTCGTATTCTTCCTCTTATTCTTATACTTATTCTTATTCCTCCTCCTATTCTTATACTTATTCTTATTCTTCCTCTGATTCTTATTCTTCCTCTTATTCTTATACTTAATCTTATTCTTATTCTTCCTCTTGTTCTTATTCTTATTCTTCCTCTTATTCTTTCTCTTTTCCTTTATCTTCTTTATTTGTTTTATGGTCTTTGGTCTTTTTTTATAGTATTGTTACGAACCCCTCCACCGATTGTCTTCATCTACCTACCCAGCACCACGAGCAACGCCATCTAGGGACGAAACACGAGTATGGCTCGTCTTAGTTACCACTCCCGGGTTTCCCTTCTCCATATCCTGGTTGTTGCGTCACTTCCGCCTCAGTCTACTTTGTCAGCTCCAATTCGAGGAGAGGACACACTTCACTCTGGGAAGCGACCACAGGATCACCTATCCTGGAAACCTACGGCACAGTGACTATTTACCGTCTTCTACCATACTCAGCCTTGCCCGTCAGCCATCTCAGCTCCTCACTTAAGTATTTGTAATCTTGTATTGCCTCTCCCCCCTCCACATTGCTTCACTATTGTTTTATGTTTTATTACTATGTATATACTGTTCGTGTTTAGGTTAAGTTTGGTTAAGGGTAGTTTATAAGCTGAATATTTTGTTAAGGAATTTATGGTACTTTATTATATACAACGAAAACTCGCATCCTTTGTCTACCCTTTTATGTCCGATTGTCTTTGTTTTTTTTTGTTGTTACCTGTTGGGATCTGGGTAGACGTATAACTATATTCTAAATCCCCAACTCGTAACAAATGGCGACCGTGACAGGACACGACCTTAAGTACCATATTCCTTCCTCCCTTGTTACTCAGTGTTAATTACCCCTCCCAGTCACTTCTGTTTACAATTGCTTTACGGTGGTTTAAAGTTTCCTTCATATGTGTGTGCATATATTGGTATTACCGTATAGTAAGAGTGACAGACGTAGGATAATAGGTTCCAAGTGTCATAAGGCTTACCTGTTATTACACGTGGCAGTCGTGTGGCAAGTCTTATCGAGTGTAGGGAAGAATCCGGATCTGTTTAATGCCGTACCCTCACTCCAGAGTAGGCTGTTCCATAGTTACTAGTTTAGAGTGAAGTGATATCTTGGGACGCCCCGCTCTACCAGGACCCCATAGTTATAAAGCCTCAATTATTGTTCTCATTATCTCATTCAGGGCTGTTAATCCGGATCTTTATATAAATGCCGTAATACGCCCTACCTCTTTCAAGTATATCAGGGTTGTTAATCCGGATCTTTATATTAATGCCGTAATACGCCCTACCTCTTTCAAGTATATCAGGGTTGTTAATCCGGATCTTTATATTAATGCCGTAATACGCCCTACCTCTTTCAAGTATATCAGGGTTGTTAATCCGGATCTTTATATTAATGCCGTAATACGCCCTACCTCTTTCAAGTCTCTTGTCCTTATCTAAGGATCTTCTCGGAAGAACAATAATCATAAGTGTAATTTCCCTAGGTATAACTTGGTTAGTTTCCGGGACTTTCTGGTTATCCACTGCCGTGATATTTTCTAGGGTTATCCACTTATCTTAGCTTTTGACCATTAGTTAATTTATCCTATTTTTATTAACAATGGCCACCTCAGGTTTTGATCTCCAGGATTTTATTGAAAATCCTTCCGTAGCTAAATTACGTGTTAATATCCTGAAGAAAGAATGGAAAGAAATAGCCAACTATTACAATATCCCATTTTCACAGCAACTGACTAAGGAAATGTTAAAAAATCATGTGATTGAAGTGTTGGTTCAACAAGAAGTTTTAAAAGAATCCGCTGTTGACAGATTAACGCCCATGTCCAAGAAACTTCAACCACTATCCACCACCCCTCCTCACTCAGAAGTTGCCTCAGGTCTGGCTAGCCCTCAAGAAGAAACACAACGAATAGACCCCTTAGAACTAGAACGAGCTAGGTTCGAGTTCCAAATCAAAATGAAAGAACTCGAGTTGGAACAGGCCAAGTTGGAGCATGAGGAAAAGTTGGAACAGGCCAAGTTGGAGCAGGAGGCCAAGTTGGACCCTGAAGAAAGGATGGAACAGGCCAAGTTGGACCATGAAGAAAGGATGGAACAGGCCAAGTTGGAACAGGCCAAGTTGGAGGCCAAGTTGGAGCATGAGGGAAGGTCGGAACAGGCCAAGTTGGAGCATGAGGAAAGGATGGAACAGGCCAAGTTGGTGCAGGCGGTTAAACTGAAAGAACTACAGGTGAGAGAGACAGAAGTCACTTTAACATCGGAGTTTAAATCAAAGAAGTGGCATTAAGAGAGAAACTCGCTGCTTTTAACCCTGCTACTGCTTCTTCCCTTGTTCCCGGGTTTGATGAATCCGATATGGACGGGTCATTTAGGACTTTTGAGAAAATAGCCGCGAAGAATGAGTGGCCAAAGGACCAGTGGGTGTCAGTGTTAGTTCCTAAATTATATGGTAAGGCTCGTAGAGTTTATAACTGTTTAGACCAGACTGATGACTATGATAACGTAAAAAAGAATATCCTCACCTCTTATGCTATCACGCCAGATGGATACCGGCAGAAGTTTCGTAAACTAACCAAACCATTTTCACACACATTTGTTGAGTTTGCTCAAGAAAAGCTTAGGTTTTTTAAGAAGTGGTTAGAGGCTACAGAGACCTCCACATTTCAGGATTTGTTAAATTTGGTAGTCCTGGAGGAGTGGAAAAGCAAGATACCATTTCACATCTTGAAGCATGTGGAGGAGCGTGGAGAGGTTAATTTAGGGCGTGCTGCTGAGCTGGCTGATGCGTATGCTTTGTTGGTGGAGTCACTGGGCAGTAGAGAACGTGGTACTTCCCGACATGTTAGGTCCTCCTCTGATGATAACCTTGGGAACGTGAGTGGTAGGTCGAAAGGTCCCACACCTACTCCCCCCGATGCAACCAAGCTTACTTGTTCTTACTGTAAAAACCCAGGCCATACGATCCAGAATTGTAAACACCCAAAGTGTCGAATTGCTAAAAGTAGTTCCCTGGATCCCAAATCCAAACCAATAGCAAATGCCAATGTGGCAAGGCCCCATCAGGATCTCTTCTCTTCATTCACCTATGAGGGAAAAATTTCAATCATAGAAGGGTCTCGTTCTTTCCCTATTCGTATACTACGTGATACGGGCGCAGCACAATCTATCCTCCTGTTTAACGTCATTCCTGATATATCTACCGCATTTACAAATGAGAGTGTTCTAATTTCAGATCTCTCGTCCCATTCTTCCTATCCTTTAGCTAAAGTGCACCTCCAATGTCCCTTGATTACTGGGGAAGTGCAAATAGCCATAAGGAAAGACCCAATGCCTGTGTGCGGCATTCATTTATTATTGGGTAATGACTTGGTAGGAGATCTAGTGGTTCCTAACATAAAGACAGTCGACTCTCCCTTACCTGTCAACTCCACCACTGACCTTAAAGAAACTATTCCTCATCTTTTCCCATCTTGTGCTGTCACCCGGTCACAGAGTGTGCGGAATGGGCCCTCTTCATCTAAAACCACCTCCAATATCTTCCTACCCACAGAAGATCTGTACAATAAGACGATAAGTAAGGATGAGCTCATTAAAGCCCAACAATCTGATCCATCTTTGAATAAACTTCATCATGCAGCAGTTGAGGGTAAAGATTTTAACACCCTTCCGTGTTTTTATTATCATGAAGGGGTTTTGATGAGGGCCTATAGGCCCCCTGAGCTTGCCCATCTAGACACGTGGTCTGAAATACATCAAGTGGTAATTCCAGCTTCAGTCAGACCAGCATTAATTGCCCTTGCCCATGATGGTGTTTCAGGACATTTGGGAATCCTGAAAACATATAAAAAGCTCCTCCAACACTATTACTGGCCTGGACTTAGGAAGGATGTGTCACAATACCTAAAATCTTGTCATATTTGTCAAATGGTAGGAAAACCAAATGAAAGTATACCAGCAGCTCCCATTAAGCCCATCCCAGTATTTTCTACCCCATTTGAAAAGATTGTTGTGGATTGTGTGGGCCCATTACCAAAGACTAAGAAGGGAAATCAATTCCTGCTCACAGTTATGGATACCAGTACACGTTATCCTGAGGCTTTTCCCCTTAAAAGCATCACTTCAAAAAACGTAATCAAACATCTTTTGCATCTTTTCACTTCAGTGGGCATTCCTAAAGAGATCCAATCTGATCAGGGCACCAATTTTACGAGCAATCTTTTCGAACAGGTGATGAAAGACCTCAGTGTGGACCATTGTACATCTTCGGCTTACCACCCACAATCCCAAGGTTGCTTGGAACGGTTCCATCAAACTTTCAAATCAATGATCAAAAAATACTGTATAGAACACCAAAAGGAATGGGATGAAGGCATAGACTTGTTACTCTTTGCCATCAGGGAATGTCCCCAGGAGTCATTGGGATTCTCCCCGTTCGAGTTACTATATGGGAGACAAATTAGGGGACCCCTTAAAATAGTAAAGGAGCAGTGGTTTGACACTCCCTCTATTAAGCCCGCAACAGTTTCCCAATACATTGACACTTTACGGGACAAATTAACTGAAGTCCGAACCATTGCTCAGTCAAACTTAAAAAAGTCCAAGAGAAAATGGTGAAGTCCCAACCTAAATTAGTTAAAAGATCATTTTCTCCAGGTGACAAAGTGTTACTCTTTCTACCCATTCCAGGCTCTCCCCTTAAAAGCAAGTTTACTGGTCCCTATATAGTTGCTAATAAACTATCTCCTCTCAACTATATAGTCCATACTCCTGATCGCAGAAAAGATTCACAACTTGTTCACATTAATCTCATGAAACTTTACCATTCCAGGCAGTCAGAGGAAGACATCCCCGAGGCTGTAAGCCTACCTGTATTGCATACGGTTTTGTCAGGGCCGGAGCCGGAGACAGATGACATGGACCTATTGGAGAATTTAGACTTCCCTCTACCTAAAGAGAACCCTGCTAACAGTCACATACTCAACAATTTGGATGAGTATTTTTCTGTTCTGAATCCATCTCAAGCAAAAGATCTCACTAAGTTATTATCAACATTTCCTAAAGTCACATCAGACCTCCCAGGATTTTGCAATATACTTAAACATGATATTAAGCTAATCTCAGATGATGTACAACCCATTAGACAATCAGCATATCGACTAAATCCACAAAAAAAAGAGATCATGAAAAAGGAGGTAGATTTTTTGTTAAAGCATAACTTAGCTGAGCCTAGTACCTCCCCCTGGGCTTCACCTTGCCTTCTCATTCCAAAACCCGATGGCACCTTTCGTTTCTGTACAGATTATCGTAAAGTGAACCAGGTCACTGTCTCTGACTCCTACCCTTTACCTTTGATTGAAGATATAATAGACAGCATAGGCTGTGCCCAATTTATCAGTACTATAGACCTGTTGAAAGGATATTATCAAGTAGGACTCACGGATAGGGCAAAAATAATCTCGGCATTTATAACTCCATTTGGTCTTTTTCAATATTTAGTTATGGCGTTTGGCTTTTCTAATGCTCCGGCCACATTCCAGAGGGCCATAAACTACCTTATTCAAGACCTAGGTGGGACGTTCGCCTACCTGGATGACCTGGTGGTGGTGTCGGACAGCTGGGACGAACATCTGGTGCGTTTGGAGATACTGTTTGCACGACTGCAAGAGACTGGATTCACCATAAACCTGGCTAAATCTGCTTTTGGCCGGGCCTCGGTGACTTACCTGGGACATATCGTTGGGCATGGTATGGTGAGACCCAAGGACGCAAACGTTGAAGCCATCTTGTCCTTCCCCACTCCAAGGACGAGGAAGGAACTCATGCGCTTCCTGGGGATGTGCGGCTACTACCGTCGGTTCTGCAGTAACTTCTCCAGCGTGGCCGGACCCCTCACAGACCTTACCAGTTCTGCGGTCCCTTACATCTGGAACCAGAAGTGCGACCAGTCTTTCCACCGCCTCAAAGCCTTCCTTGCCTGTAAGCCTGTAGTCCACCCCCCTGACTACACCTTGCCCTTCCATCTGCAAATCGACGCTAGTGGTGTCGGAGTGGGGGCTGTGCTCCTACAACCCGACCCAACCACTGATGTCCTTCACCCTGTGGCATATTACTCCGCCAAGTTGAAAAAACATCAGACCAACTACTCGACCATAGAGAAGGAGGCCCTGGCTCTGGTGTTGGCAATAAAGAAGTTTGAATGTTACCTCCAGTCTTGCCCACAAACAACCCTGGTCTTCACCGACCATAACCCACTCACGTTCATCCAAACCAACAAGACCTCCAACCAGCGAATCCTCCGCTGGGCTCTCCTCACCCAGCCCTATAATCTACAAGTCCGGCACATAAAGGGGGTGGAAAACCTGATTGCAGACTCCTTATCCCGAGCTCCAGTGGAAATGTAGCAGCTACTCTCCAGACGCACCAGGTGATCACCTCCTTCGCGCCCGCGCTACGAAGGTCTTTGGAGGGGGGGTGTGTTACGAACCCCTCCACCGATTGTCTTCATCTACCTACCCAGCACCACGAGCAACGCCATCTAGGGACGAAACACGAGTATGGCTCGTCTTAGTTACCACTCCCGGGTTTCCCTTCTCCATATCCTGGTTGTTGCGTCACTTCCGCCTCAGTCTACTTTGTCAGCTCCAATTCGAGGAGAGGACACACTTCACTCTGGGAAGCGACCACAGGATCACCTATCCTGGAAACCTACGGCACAGTGACTATTTACCGTCTTCTACCATACTCAGCCTTGCCCGTCAGCCATCTCAGCTCCTCACTTAAGTATTTGTAATCTTGTATTGCCTCTCCCCCCTCCACATTGCTTCACTATTGTTTTATGTTTTATTACTATGTATATACTGTTCGTGTTTAGGTTAAGTTTGGTTAAGGGTAGTTTATAAGCTGAATATTTTGTTAAGGAATTTATGGTACTTTATTATATACAACGAAAACTCGCATCCTTTGTCTACCCTTTTATGTCCGATTGTCTTTGTTTTTTTTTGTTGTTACCTGTTGGGATCTGGGTAGACGTATAACTATATTCTAAATCCCCAACTCGTAACAGTATTGTATTATTATTCTTATTGTTTATTGTTCCTTGTTTCTTCCTGTTAATATTATATATATATTTTTTAATTAAGTTGATGGTCATCTGTTATGCGGCAGATTCTTGTGTTTATCATTATACTTTTCGTTTATCTTTCGCCAAAAAAGACCCCATCCAGGAATAGAATCTCTTCACGTAAAAATACATCTTCCTATTTATTTTCTGTAGGAAATAATGAAAACAAATAATTATAAGAAACTTTATTCGAAGTATAAAGAAAGGCTTCGATCCTCCTCCTGTGACACGAGATAAAGGTATTCACTACCCCGAGTCTTTATACACAGGAGATTGGATTCTTCACGCCTACCCATTTTTTTTATTTTGCCGTGTTCCTCTTTTTTGACGAGTAATTCTTTCCTGTCTGATGTCTTTTTTTTTATCCCACAGCTGCCGGGGAGTTGTCAAGCTCTGTCAAGTTTTCAGAGCAAAACAAATCTGCTTGTCACATCCTCTTTATTGTGGTCGGTTTAATTACCAACATTATCTGGGGTTACCGTGAGTCCTGTCCACCGCCATAAGTGTCTCTTATCCCCAGGAGATACAAGGCTTAATGGTCTTATACTCAGACTAGCATTGAAGATATTAATTAAAGAAGATTTAAATAAATAAATTTATTAGTATATGTAAAATCCAAGTTTAATTAGTCTCACTTACGAATATTATTACCATTAATCTAATTCAGTTAACAGCTATGATAAATGGCTCTCATAGAAAAAAATCATCTCACTTGGCGCGTTTCCCATCCTGTAAGTCAGCTGCCAACTAACATTTTTTCCTTCATTAAGTCTGAATAAATCACTAAATTATCTCCTACCTAAGTGATCACGTTGCGATAAACGACTGGTGCATCGCGAGGTTCCAGGCGTAACAGGAAGGTTTAAGAAAATATCCCCGAAATGCAGGAAATGGCGGGAATAGTTGGACCTGCCTTCGTGTGGGTCGACGATGACTGACAAAAGACGATCAGCAGGCGCGAGTGACCACTATTTCCTGTATGTAATTTTTTATTTTCTATATTTTCAATTTTCATGAGTACTTATGTTTTCTTTTATAATCTAAATTTATATGTAAAGAATATTATTTTGTTATGTCTTATATGTTGATTTACCTTCAGTATAGCGGTATGTAGGGTCAGTAGGCAATTGATTTAGTGTATTTGATTCACCTGAAGATAAGCACCTTGACTTATTTAACCTTAGCGCTACCTGAGGAGATGGGTTAGGTTAGGTTAGCATGAGGGTTGTTAATCTTAAAGTGAAATAAGATAAGAGGGATAATTTTCAACTCATATGATTTGTTTACTGAATGAATATCTATATACAGTGTGTAGTTTCCAGTTCATAGAGTAATATAGCTGGTGAATAATTACCTGTATATGAATTTGACCTTCTTACGTCATATACGGCATCAATATAACTTTTATTATACATATATTAGTCATTCGTGATGTAGTTTTTAACAATTACCATATATGAAGTTTGAGTTTATAGATTATATAACAAATTAATTTGTAATGAACAACATACCTGTAGGTTTTTAGGTCATATAGTTATATCAATTATATGTATACATACTTATTATATTCTTAGCACTATATATGTTTCACCTCATCTCCGGATAACTTTAGATGGCCACTTAGCTGTTACATAGCATACCTGGCCTCACCTCAGCTCCCGATAACTTTAGATGGCCAAGTGTTACATAGCATAGGTGGCCTCATCTCAGCTCCCGATAACTTTAGATGGCCACTTAGCTGTTACATAGCATAGGTGGCCTCACCTCAGCTCCCGATAACTTTAGATGGCCACTTAGCTGTTACATAGCATAGGTGGCCTCATCTCAGCTCCCGATAACTTTAGATGGCCACTTAGCTGTTACATAGCATAGGTGGCCTCACCTCAGCTCCCGATAACTTTAGATGGCCACTTAGCTGTTACATAGCATAGGTGGCCTCACCTCAGCTCCCGATAACTTTAGATGGCCAAGTGTTACATAGCATAGCTGGCCTCATCTCAGCTCCCGATAACTTTAGATGGCCAAGCTGTTACATAGCATAGCTGGCCTCACCTCAGCTCCCGATAACTTTAGATGGCCAAGTGTTACATAGCATAGCTGGCCTCATCTCAGCTCCCGATAACTTTAGATGGCCACTTAGCTGTTACATAGCATAGCTGGCCTCACCTCAGCTCCGGATAACTTTAGATGGCCAAGTGTTACATAGCATAGCTGGCCTCATCTCAGCTCCCGATAACTTTAGACGGTCACTTAGCTGTTACATAGCATAGCTGGCCTCATCTCAGCTCCCGATAACTTTAGACGGTCACTTAGCTGTTACATAGCATAGCTGGTCTCACCTCAGTTCCCGATAACTTTAGATGGTCACTTAGCTGTTACATAGCATAGCTGGCCTCACCTCAGCTCTGGATAGCTTTAGACGGTCACTTAGCTGTTACATAGCATAGCTGGTCTCACCTCAGCTCCCGATAACTTTAGATGGTCACTTAGCTGTTACATAGCATAGCTGGCCTCACCTCAGCTCTGGATAGCTTTCTCTCATCTCCTCGTCACTAGCGCTTCGTCATCTCGTGTTCTTAAGACCTACACAAAACTCCAACCTTTTTACCCCCGCATCATGTTTTTTTGTGTTGCTTCAAGTTCACGTCTGTCTGTGTATTGTCTCAGTCACCGCCTACCTTTGTCAGACCCGTTTTCTTTTTCCCTTTCTTCCGCCGTTTTCTCTTCCTTAATTTTTCGTTCTAATTTACGTTTTCTTTATAAGGAATGACTTGGCGGCAGGTCACTCACTCTCTTGATACTGTTCTTCTTGTTCTTTATGTTCTTGTTCTTCTATTACTATTATTTCTCCCTCCCCCATTTTCTCTAAAGTAACACTTGAGTAGCTGTTCATCATACACTGAGTAACACTTAAGTAACTGTTCATCATACACTGAGTAACACTTAAGTAACTGTTCATCATACACTGAGTAACACATAAGTAACTGTTGTTTTTGTTTTTATTGTTTTTGCTGGTGGTAGCGTTGTGTAGTTTGATCCATGGTAGTGTGGCGTAGTGTAGTATGATCCGTGGTAGTGTAGTGTAGTTTGTAGTGTATTATGATCCATGGTAGTGTAGCGTAGTGTAGTATGATCCGTGGTAGTGTAGTGTAGTATGATCCGTGGTAGTGTAGTGTAGTATGATCCATGGTAGTGTAGCGTAGTGTAGTATGATCCGTGGTAGTGTAGTGTAGTATGATCCGTGGTAGTGTAGTGTAGTATGATCCATGGTAGTGTAGCGTAGTGTAGTATGATCCGTGGTAGTGTAGTGTAGTATGATCCATGGTAGTGTAGTGTAGTGTAGTATGATCCATGGTAGTGTGGTGTAGTATGATCCGTGGTAGTGTAGTGTAGTATGATCCATGGTAGTGTAGTGTAATATGACCCGTGGTAGTGTAGTGTAATATGACCCGTGGTAGTGTAGTGTAGTTTGATCCATGGCAGTATATTGTAGTATGATCCATGGTACTGTAGTGTTGTATGATCCATGGTTGTGTAGTGTAATAATAATAATAATAATAATAATAATAAACGGTTTATTAATAGAGTTGCAGCCGGTGGCTGAAAATATACAGACTTACATTTGATTTAGACATAATGATATAATATGCATTGAATACATATACAGGGCTGTACAGTACATAAATCAGGAGTTGTTTATTATTTTAACAATAGATGGGATGGTGCTGTTCTTATATCTATCGGTGCGGGCTCTTATGGGCTGAATTTTATTGTAGTAGCGGACTGCGCGAGTTGGGTGGGGGGCTGCAGGTGGCAGGAGGTGGAGATGGCGAGGGTGGTGCAGTAGTCCACGGCCAAACCTTTCCAGTGCTTGGTGGTGGAGGTCACAGAGGGATGGCATTTCCAGGGTGGAGAGAGCGTTGGTGTAGCCGGAGTATTCTGCACCGAGCATGATTCTGCAGGCCCTTTTCTGTACCTTCTCTAGCTGACGTTGTTGGGTGGAGTTGAGAGAAGACGACCAGGCTGGTGACGCATGCGTTAGTTTGGGGAAAATAAATGGCTTGTAGATGGTCCTCAGCTCTGGCGTGGGTGTCCCAAGTGACCTAAGTCTTCGTAGCATGTAGAGACGGTACGAGGCTGCCTTGACTGTGTTATTTACGTGGGCCTTCCAGTCAAGTTTGTTGTCTATAGTTACACCCAGGAGTTTGGCAGACTGCACCAACTGGAGAGGATGGGCACCCACTGTGACTGCTGGGGCTTGCACTGGAGTGGTGGCGGTATTGATGTGCATGACTACGGTTTTGGTGTGGTTGATGGTGACCTTGTTCTCCGTAGTCCATGCCTGTAGCCTGTCCAGGGTGCCTTGGAGCGATAAGTAGTCTGGTGCGGTGTTGTCCACTGAAACCCCCACAGTGCAGTCATCCACGTACTTCCACCTATGAGGAGTGTCCGATAGAGCGTCGTTGATCAGGATGAGGAAGCACAGTGGTCCCATCTTGGTCCCCTGGGGAACACCGCAGGTGAGGTTTTGGAATGTAGAGACCAAGCCCTGATACCTCACTGCTTGGCGACGTCCACTCAAGAGATCAGTGAGCCATGAGACCAGGTTGGTGGGCAGCCCTAGTGCAATAGCCTTGTTGATAACAGTGCAGTGATCAACAAGGTCAAAGGCCTTCCTGAAGTCCACAAAGGCAACGGCCAGTGATGTCTTACGTTTCTGCAAGTTTTTGTGGAGAAAATACAGAAAGCTCACCAAGCAGTGTGATGTAGAGGAGGTCCTCATATTGCCAAATTGCTGTGAATCAATTGACTGATAGATACTGGCAAATGCCCACTCAAAAACAAAGTCCTCACAAAGTAGACTGGGTATGGGGGTAGTGTAGTGTAGTATGACCCATGGTAGTGTAGTGTAATATGATTCATGGTAGTGTATTGTGATCCAAGATAGTGTAGTGTAGTAGTATGATCGATGGTAGTTTAGTGTAGTATGATTCATGGTAGTGTTGTGTAGTATGACCAGTGGTAGTGTAGTGTAGTATGATCCATGGTAGTGTAGTGTAGTATGATCCATGGTAGTGTAGTGTAGTGTAGTATGACCCGTGGTAGTGTAGTGTAGTATGATCCATGGCAGTGTAGTGTAGTATGATTCATGGTAGTGTTGTGTAGTATGACCCGTGGTAGTGTAGTGTAGTATGATCCATGGTAGTGTAGTGTAGTATGGTTCATGGTAGTGTTGTGTAGTATGATTCATGGTAGTGTTGTGTAGTATGATTCATGGTAGTGTTGTGTAGTATGATCCATGGTAGTGTTGTGTAGTATGATCCATGGTAGTGTAGTGTAGTATGATTCATGGTAGTGTTGTGTAGTATGATCCATGGTAGTGTAGTGTAGTATGACCCGTGGTAGTGTAGTGTAGTATGATCCACAACCCAAAATCCACAGGCACCATACAACATCCAACAACAACAATATCATAACTCGTAAGCCATAACAATACCGTATGTCCCTATCTGAACCTACAATCACAACCCAAACCTCACTTGAACCCAAAACCACAATCATAACCCCCACACTACAACTCATAACCACAATTAACAACCACGATTTTTTCTTCAATCTCTCTCTCTCTCTCTCTCTCTCTCTCTCTCTCTCTCTCTCTCTCTCTCTCTCTCTCTCTCATTCTCTCTCTCTCTCTCTCTCTCTCTCTTACACACTCTCTCTTTTGGTAAATTCACTTGAGAGGTTCAGTCTTTCTGGTCTCCTGGGAAACTAGCATATAGGTCAGCTATAGGAGAGAGAGAGAGAGAGAGAGAGAGAGAGAGAGAGAGAGAGAGAGAGAGAGAGAGAGAGAAAGAGAGAGAGAGAGAGGGGAGAGAGGCAGGGGGGGGGGGGAGGTGAGATAGTGTGAGACCTAAACATTATTCATTACCGATAGTTATAGCCTTTCAGTGTGTGTGTTTATAAACCATCATCGCCCACAACACAAACACCCTGTAGCTCACACTTAATGTCTGTGATACTCCCAGCCTAGTAATGTTCCCTCCTACTGACACCTGTTGACACCTGTTGACACCTGTTGACACCTGTTTCTATTACATATTAACTCCTGTTCTCATCTGTTGATCATGTTAATGCCTTTTCCTACCTGCTGATATTTGTTTCTATATGTTAACATCTGTTTTAACCTATTGAAACCTCTTAGCACTTGTGGACATCTGTTCCTATATGTTCCTTCCTGTTCATATCTCTTCTCGCCTCCTCTAACTTGTGCTTAGCTGTTCATATTTGTTTTCTTCCTGTTCACACCTGTTGACAGTACTATCACACCTGTTCACGGTAGTATGACACCTGTTAACAGGATTATGACACCTGTTCACGGTAGTATGACATCTGTTAACAGGATTATGACACCTGTTCACGGTAGTATGACACCTGTTCACGGTAGTATGACACCTGTTCACGGTAGTATGACACCTGTTCACAGTAGTATGACACCTGTTCACTGTAGTATGACACCTGTTCACTGTAGTATGACACCTGTTCACTGTAGTATGACACCTGTTCACTGTAGTATGACACCTGTTCACTGTAGTATGACACCTGTTCACTGTAGTATGACACCTGTTCACGGTAGTATGACACCTGTTCACGGTAGTATGACACCTGTTCACGGTAGTATGACACCTGTTATACGGAGATCAAGTTCCTGTCGTTGTCTCCACCTCCTCTTCTGTGTGTGTGTGTGTGTGTGTGTGTGTGTGTGTGTGTTATATCTGTCTCTTCTCAGTATGTGTCTGTCTCGCTCAACCCAGGAAGGAGGTGGAGGAAGGGAAGAAGAGCAGTAGACGAACACGATGATGTAGATAGGAAAAGATACATATTGTTTGTTTACCTGTACCGTCTAAATGTTTATGTACTGTATATTATTTGTATACCTGCACTGTCTATGTATAATGTATGTATACCTGCACTATCTATGTATAATGTATGTATACCTGCACTGTCTATGTATATCATTTGTGTATTATCATCAGTTGGAGATAATCTTAAAGCGATCCGATAAATCTCTACAGAAGTCAAATTAAATAATCTCCAACAACTCCTATTCCTCAGACACTAAACAGTAATCCTGCTTTCACGAATGTAAATACAGTTATGAATTTGCCTAATGAACCAAATACTCCCGTTAACCTAACCAGACCAACGTAACTTAACCTAGCCTAATCTAACCCAACCTAACCTAATTAGGTTGGTTAGGTTAGGTTGGGTTGGGCTAACTTAGGTTAAGTTAGGATGGGTTGGGTTGTTGGGTTGGTTCATGTAAGGTTAGGTTAAGACAGTAGCCCATTTCACGAAAGGGCAAAATTAATGCCCACTTCGCGAGCTGAATAGTTTCACTTAAGAAATTTTGTAATACCACATAAATCATAACACTGAGATCCCACTGTAGAAGCTGAAACATTACAGTATGTCTAACCAGTGGCTGCAATGATTCACCCAGAAGGAACAAATGTAGTGTAGCCCTAGAAGGAAATTTTACAGTTTGCTCTGATGGGAAAAAATAAAACTCCAGCATCACTAGAGGACAATAATCCCCAGACTTAATCACCTCGGTGGCTGTTCATAATAATATCTTACCTGAAACCTTGAGACCTGACACTGGCCGCGGTCAGCCGCTGGTCACGTTACGACGCCCCTGTAATACCTCCTCTGTGGTTGTTATCACACAGGCAGGTCACAAAAGTGCTCCCACAAGATGCAGATGATTAGTGAGGAGTTTGTATCTAGACGCTCGCGTGTGTGAGTGTGTGTGTCTGTGTGTGTGTGTGTATACTGTAGAGATATAAGTAAAATAGTAATGACTTCTATGTGTTACATTTAAGAGCCTTGGCGCTTAAACTAGCCCATAACTTAACTTAAACTAATGTAAACCTAACTTAACTTAACCTAACTTTTGTTGACTTTGCTACCATACAACCAACCAACGTAACCTAACCTAACCTAACCCAACCTAACCTAACCTAACCTAACTTAACTTTTGTTGACTTTGCTACCATTCAAGCAACCTAACCTAACCTAACCTAACCTGAATTGAATTGAATTGAAACAGTTTATTTAACCAGAAAAACACAGATACAGAGTGGATAATAATAACAATATTAACATGGCTGAGCCAGTTGAGAACCTGAGCTAGTTTCAATTAAGTTAAGACAATGACAATAATAGTTGTCCAGATTTCACAAAACGTTACTTGTGTTTCTACTCACATATAACAACAGCTCTCAGGGCCCTGGTATACTTGCTGAGTATAATGATGTACTGCGTCAGGTAGGTCTCACCATCATATACTGTACCTCGTAATTTTATACTCAGGTATGTCAAAGAGCTTTCACTTACCTGATAAATTAAGTGAGTATGTTCAGGTCCACCAGGAAGGTCTCACGGGCCTCATACAGTATATTCCCTCGAGTATGACGGTGGAAAGTATGTTCTGTATTGAGGCCAACATCTGATGAAGAGTGAGAGTCTCTCTCTCTCTCTCTCAGTAAATATAATCGTCCACTGCCGTTTTTATCATAAAGGGACAACCTTTAATTTTATTCCTACAACTTAAGGAAAGGGGGGCGCCGGTGGGTAGAGCGGTACCGCTCTTGCCTCGCAAGCGAGATGTCACGGGTTCGATTCCCGGGCCGGAGGAAAGTTGTTCAGACACACTTCCCAGCCTCCCTTGGTCCCTCTTCACCTAGCAGCAAAGTAGGTACCTGCTGTAAATCGAAAGTTGCGAATTCGTATTCACGGAAAAGTTGTTGGGGCTTCCAATAACTTGCTTAGACATAAACCATTGACTCTTCAGGCTTCTATGCCCTTAACTCATGAGACATAAAGGCAAGCGTGAACTTAGCATGCTTCCCTGTTGGGCGCTGTAAACGCCTCTGCGCTTCACCTTACACAAGGTTGTAGGGGGGTGCCCAATAAAAAAAAAAAAAATTAAGGACATTTTATTTGTACTGTTTGCGGTAAAAGAGGTTCTGTTTCTATTGAAGCTCTGTTTACCATCATACTGTAGCCAGATTAGGTTAGAATAAGTTTCCTATTAGACAATTATCCCTATTTAGTGTAACACACACACACACACACACACACACACACTACTACTACTACTACTACTACTTTGCTGTCATTCGGAATCGAGTATGACGATCATCCAGCTATAATACAATGAGATGAGTTATTAGGAGATGTCACCTTCGTTGGTGAGTTTTGAGATGACTAAAGAGACCGATACGGGACCCGCAGCATCGTTCACATTCGTTGCAAATGTGGAGGGCTCCATCTACTGTGGGAGGGGCTGTGGCAGCGTCTTTCCGGCTTTGACGCTTGTCTGCCTCGGTTTGTAATCGGGCTAACTCAAAAGTATTGACACCTTCTCGTGTGGTGCTCCTCCAAGTATTACGATGTGGAGTACTCGACTCCTAGGTGAGGGGGTCGATTTGGCACTTTTGCAGGTTTGTCTTAAGACTATCCTTGTACCTTTTCAATTGCCCGCTGGCGTTACGTTTACTTTTCGTTAGGTGACTGCTAAGTAGCTGCTTTGGCAGTCTACTGTCGTCCATGCGGGTAACGTGGGAAGTCCAACGTAGTTGTTCATGAATAATGGTAGCCTCCATGCTCCGACAATTGGTGTCAGCAAGAATACTGGCATGTGTTCTCTTGTCTTCCCAGAGAACTCGGAGGATGGAACGTAGACTACGTTGGTGAAAGTTTTCAAGTGCCTTGAGGTGCCTCCTGTATGTGACTCATGTCTCACTGCCATATAGCAGGGTGGGGAGGACCACTGCTAGATATTCATGCAGCTTTGTATATAATTTCAGCTCCCTACATCTGAAGACACGATTTCGGAGTCTGCCAAAGGCTTGAGATGCACATCTGGTCCGAAGCTGAATTTCTTCTTCGATGTCCGCGATGGTGGACAGGTGGGAGCCGAGATACCGAAAGTGGGCAACATTAGAGAGGGTAGTACCGTTAAGCTGGATGGATGGTGGAGGTGTGTCTGAACCAGGGGCAGGTTGAAAGAGAATCTGAGTCTTATGTACATTCACCTGAAGGCCGAAGTGTGCATACGCGTCTGCATAGGTGTTCAGGGTCTTCTGTAGGTCGAGTTCAGTGTGAGCAACAAGGGTTAGGTCGTCTGCATACTAAAGTTCAGTAATGAAAGCTGCCGACACCTTTGTTCTTGCCTGGAGTCGTCTTATGTTGAAAAGACCCCCTTCACCTGGTACTCGATGTTCACCCCGCTGGCTAAATTGGCACTAGCACAAGTAAGGAAGGTAGCAAAGAAGATGGAAAAGAGAGTTGGTGCTAGTACCCCTGTTTGGAAGGGGAAGAACTCTGGCTGGGTACCGATGTGCAGGACACTGCCGTTCATGCTATCATGGAGTTGCCTCACAATGGCGATAAATTTTGGTGGGCTGCCAAAACGACTGAGGGTCCACCAGAGGGCTTCCCTGTTGACCGAGTCGAAGGACTTGATTAGGTCGATGAAAGCCATGTACAGGTCACGACAGTGTTCTCTGCACTATTCCTGTATCTGCGGGCAGCAAAGATCATGTCAGTGGTGTCACGTGATGGTCTAAAACCACATTGAGATTCTGGGAGGAAGTTTTCCGCCTCAGGAAGAAGTCTGTTTAGGAGGACTTGGGCGATAATCTTGCCAGCTACCGAGAGCAGCGATATCCCACGGTAGTTGCCACAGTCTGACCGGTCTCCCTTGTTCTTATAAATATTGACAATGGAGGCGTTTTTAAAAGCTTGGGGGATTTCCTCCTTTTCCCATATATTCTCCAGGAGAGAGTGGAGACAGCTGGTAAGCAGAGGTCATCCTGCTTTATACAACTCGGCTGGGATTCAACCAGTCCCTGAGGCTTTGTTATTTTTCATCTGTTTGATGGCAATACTGAAGTTACATCATCCAGGGATGGAGGATAGCTGAGGTGGGTCAGCTCTGGATGCTGAGGAACCTGCTGGGTAGTCAGAACATCCACATCGGTGTTTCGGTTAAGCAATGAATGGTAGTTCTCTTTCCAGCGCTGAAGGAGGCCTTCATCGTCTTTAATTATGAGATTAACTTTAGATGAGCGGAGGGGGGCTGCGCCACTAGTGACTGGCCCATAAAATATTTTAGTGGAAATGAAAAATTAGCGCATCTTGTGCTGATCTGCAAGTTTTTTGTGCTTCATATGCTTATTTTAAAGCCAGTCGTTCTTTAGATTGCGAGGTTCCCGCTGGGCTTCTGCTTTCTTCTTGCGGAAGGTATCACCTTTGGTTCGAGACTGAGGGTTGTTCTGCCAGTCGGTAAAAGCAGCACGTTTATCATCGATGAGTACTTTTATTGCCGGGTCATTTTCATCAAACCGGTCCTGGTGTATTATTTTGATCTGGCCGATGGTCTCTCTGTAGGTTTTTGTCATAACAGTATTATGAGTATCCCATTAGGCACTGGGATTCACGTTGTTTGCTGTTGGGTTGCTTATAAGCCCATGTTCGAGCAGCTCTCTAAAAGCATGTGCTACCGCTAGATCCTCCAGACGCTTAATATTAAAACGTCTTCTAGAGGCTGGCTGCCGTCGCCGTTTTGAGGGGACGTGAAGTGAGAGCTTGGACCTGATAAGTCGATGATCAGTATCACAGTGGTGTGAGCTACGCATGGCACGGGTGATGAGGATATCACGGCGATCTCTTTCTCTGACAATGTTGTAGTCAATGAGATGCCAGTGTTTGGATCATGGGTGTTGCCACGAACCCTTGAACTTGTCCGCCTGCCTAAACAAGGTATTGGTGATAGCGAGGTTGTGTACAGCACACTTATTGAGGAGTAGGCCGTTGAGATTACACTTGCCTAGTCCATTTCTCCTTATGGTTCCCTGCCAAATGTTAGTATCTCTGCCAACTCTGGCATTTAAGTCGACAAGGAGCACAACCTTGTCTTCTCTGGGGATAGAGGTTAGCATTCTGTCGAGGTCGGCGTAAAAGGCCTCCTTGATGTCATCCCCTGCATCCAGTGTTGGGGCGTATGCACTGATGAAGAAGCCATAACGTGAGTGATTCAGTTGGACTCGAAGCGCATTACCCAATAGGCATTTCAGGTAGCCTGTGTAGGATGAGTTGGCGGATGGCAAAGCCAACTCCATAATTGCCGTTTCTCTCCGCAGCAGGCTTACCCTTCCAGAAGTAGGTGTAGCCAGACCCCCGTTCTGTGAGTTGGACCTCATCTGGGAGCCGGGACTCACTGATGGCTGCTGTGTCACAAGGGCAGTTCCTTTTTTCGGACGCGCATTTGTGCCAGTATTCAGAAGGGTCCTGACATTCCATGCAGCGACTCTAAGAGGTTGTATGTTTTTTGGGGGGGATCTGTGATTTTGGTTGTGCTTTCGACCGCATAAGGATGACCTTACTGGATTCGGTTGCCCAGTCAGGTTGTGTTTTTAGGCAGGCTATGTTTACGGCACCTTTTCTAGCCCCCTCCCCATGTGGGGTGAGCAGAGTGGCCCCTCGAAAGGGCTGCTCAGTCGCACAGGCAGGACCGGATTGAACTGGTGCCTAGATCCCAGTGCATAAACGACCATCTTATCTGTGCCACTTATGTGCAGAGTTGTGACAAGAGACTTCGGGCAGTCATCTCTGCCTGTTCCCGTCGCCACTCGTCCGTCGCCATAGGACTTATGGAGTATAAAGGTTTGATGATGATGGGAGGCATGATGAGCTGGGTGATGGCTGCGCGTGAATTGATTTATGTGGTGAGGCAGGAACTCAGGCTACAACCACACATCTTGGGTCTCCCTTTCCCTGATCCTGTGGTGCAAGTGTTGCAACGACTGGGGAGAGGGAGACTTGCAATGCATACGCACACACACACACACACACACATATATATATATATATATATATATATATATATATATATATATATATATATATATATATATATATATATATATATATATATATGGGTGGCTGGTACGACTGGGAGGCCGGTGTGAGTAGGTTGGGTGGTATGACTGAGCGGCCGATATGACTAGGTGGCCGGTATTACTGGGTGGACGTTATGACTGGGTGGATGGTATGACTAGGTGGTCGGTATGAGTGGGCGGCTGGTGTGAGTGGGTTAGGTGGTATGACTGGGTAGCTTGTGTGTGTGTGTGGGTGGCTGGTATGGGTTGCTGGCCGATGTGGGTTGGTGGTTGGTGTGGGTGGGTGGCGGCTGTGGGTTGGTGGCAGGTGTAGGTGGGTGGTCGGTGTGAGTGGGTGGTCGGTGTAGTTGGATGAGTGGGTTGGTGACTGGTGTGGGTGGGTGGCCGGTGAAGTTGGGTGGCCTAATATTTAAAGGGTGTGGGCAGGGGGTGGCGGAATGGAGGAAGAATGTAAGATGTGGGTAGGTGGGTTGAGAAGAACAAGAGGAATGGTGGGCATGGTGGGTGGTCAGTGGCTGATCTGTAAGGGAAGTTTGACTATCTTGGTGACACAGAAGTTGGATGAAAAATAGGTGGGTGGGTGGGCGGGCTGAGTGGTGTGGGCGGGATAGGCTGGATGGTGTGGGAGGGGCGGGCGGGCGGGCGGGTGGTGTAAGTTGGAATGGATTAAAGGGCAGAGAGAGAGAGTTACATGACCAGAGGCAAACGGTCACACACACACACACACACACACACACACACACTCTCTCTCTCTCTCTCTCTCTCTCTCTCTCTCTCTCTCTCTCCAACTCCTTACATAGTATCAATTGCTTTATGAACATATAATAGTCTTAATATTCACATTTTATCTAGAGCACAAATTACACATGAAATAATGGACTAAACAATATAAATTATTTACATTAAAAACTTGGAGCATCAACGTTAAACATGTCATTCCACATAGCGGGCCACCTGCAGTGAGTGGTGTTAGTGAGGGCCACCTACAGTGAGTGGTGTTAGTGCGGGCCACCTGCAGTGAGCGGTGTTAGTGCGGGCCACCTGCAGTGAGTGGTGTTAGTGCGGGCCACCTGCAGTGAGTGGTGTTAGTGCGGGCCACCTGCAGTGAGTGGTGTTAGTGCGGGCCACCTGCAGTGAGTGGTGTTAGTGCGGGCCACCTGCAGTGAGTGGTGTTAGTGCGGGCCACCTGCAGTGAGTGGTGTTAGTGCGGGCCACCAGTAGTGAGTGGTGTTAGTGCGGGCCACCTGCAGTGAGTGGTGTTAGTGCGGGCCACCTGCATTGAGTGGTGTTAGTGCAGGCCACCTGCAGTGAGTGGTGTTAGTGTAGGCCACCTGCAGTGAGTGGTCTTAGTGCGGGCCACCTGGCAGTGAGTGGTGTTAGTGCTGGCCACCTGCAGTGAGTGGTGTTAGTGCGGGCCACCTGCAGTGAGTGGTGTTAGTGTGGGCCACCTGCATTGAGTGGTGTTAGTATGGGCCACCTGCAGTGAGTGGTGTTAGTGCGGGCCACCTGCAGTGAGTGGTGTTAGTTTAGGCCACCTGCAGTGAGTGGTGTTAGTACGGGCCACCTGCAGTGAGCGGTGTGAGTATGGGCCACTCGCAGTGAGTGGTGTTAGTATGGGCGACCTGCAGTGAGTGGTGTTAGTACGGGCCACCTGCAGTGAGTGGTGTTAGTATGGGCCACTCGCAGTGAGTGGTTTTAGTGCAGACCACCTGCAGTGAGTGGTGTTAGTGTAGGCCACCTGCAGTGAGTGGTGTTAGTGCTGGCCACCTGCAGTGAGTGGTGTTAGTGCGGGCCACCTGCAGTGAGTGGTGTTAGTGCGGGCCACCTGCAGTGAGTGGTGTTAGTGTGGGCCACCTGCAGTGAGTGGTGTTAGTATGGGCCACCTGCAGTGAGTGGTGTTAGTGCGGGCCACCTGCAGTGAGTGGTGTTAGTGTAGGCCACCTGCAGTGAGTGGTGTTAGTACGGGCCACCTGCAGTGAGTGGTGTGAGTATGGGCCACTCGCAGTGAGTGGTGTTAGTATGGGCGACCTGCAGTGAGTGGTGTTAGTACGGGCCACCTGCAGTGAGTGGTGTTAGTATGGGCCACTCGCAGTGAGTGGTTTTAGTGCAGACCACCTGCAGTGAGTGGTGTTAGTGTAGGCCACCTGCAGTGAGTGGTGCTAGTGCTGGCCACCTGCAGTGAGTGGTGTTAGTGCGGGCCACCTGGAGTGAGTGGTGTTAGTGCGGGCCACCTGCAGTGAGTGGTGTTAGTGTGGGCCACCTGCATTGAGTGGTGTTAGTATGGGCCACCTGCAGTGAGTGGTGTTAGTGCGGGCCACCTGCAGTGAGTGGTGTTAGTTTAGGCCACCTGCAGTGAGTGGTGTTAGTACGGGCCACCTGCAGTGAGCGGTGTGAGTATGGGCCACTCGCAGTGAGTGGTGTTAGTATGGGCGACCTGCAGTGAGTGGTGTTAGTACGGGCCACCTGCAGTGAGTGGTGTTAGTATGGGCCAATCGCAGTGAGTGGTTTTAGTGCAGACCACCTGCAGTGAGTGGTGTTAGTGTAGGCCACCTGCAGTGAGTGGTGTTAGTGCTGGCCACCTGCAGTGAGTGGTGTTAGTGCGGGCCACCTGCAGTGAGTGGTGTTAGTGCGGGCCACCTGCAGTGAGTGGTGTTAGTATGGGCCATTGATTTTGATTTTTGATTTTGCCGCTTGCAGCGGCTACTTTATTGTGCACCCCACACTCATCCTGTGAGCGGTAGCGTAAAAGGATTACAGAGTAGGGTTTACAAAGGGTCATAATAATTAACCCCCGTTGTCAGGATATTATGGCACTGAAAGTTACACAGTATTTCATTTACATTATTTGTTTAGTTCTATACATAAAGGGTAACTTATTCACAAATGCGTGAGAACAGGCGTGTGAGGCAGTATGTCTGGCCTCACACTTTGTTATTCACATTTACGTGGGAGGTATTCAAGCACATTGCGTATTTGGTTCTGTACTGAGAACTGACATAGATACTAAGTGCAAAAAAGTGGATACAATCTTAATATGTCGGCTATCTTGCCATTAGCGATGAAGTGTTGTGCCATTTCACACACAGTGTGCTTGGACCTGTCCCTAAAAGGTTCTATCTTCACACAGTCGAGGACTTAGTGTTCAAGTGTGTGGCCATATGTATGGCCACACACTTTACATTTAGTTTTGTTTACATCTGCTTGAGGAACATACTGCCAAAGGTACTTATATCCTAACCTTAATCTAGCTGTTACAACATCTTGTAATCTAGTGATCTTGTTACTTGCTCCATAAACGTGTTTGTGGGCCACCTGCAGTGAATGGTGTTGGTGCGGGCCACCTGCATTGAGTGGTGTTAGTGCAGGCCACCTGCAGTGAGTGGTGTTAGTGTAGGCCACCTGCAGTGAGTGGTCTTAGTGCGGGCCACCTGGCAGTGAGTGGTGTTAGTGCTGGCCAACTGCAGTGAGTGGTGTTTGTGCGGGCCACCTGCAGTGAGTGGTGTTAGTGTGGGCCACCTGCATTGAGTGGTGTTAGTATGGGCCACCTGCAGTGAGTGGTGTTAGTGCGGGCCACCTGCAGTGAGTGGTGTTAGTTTAGGCCACCTGCAGTGAGTGGTGTTAGTGCTGGCCACCTGCAGTGAGTGGTGTTAGTGCGGGCCACCGTCAGTGAGTGGTGTTAGTGAGGGCCACCTGCATTGAGTGGTGTTAGTATGGGCCACCTGCAGTGAGTGGTGTTAGTACGGGCCACCTGCAGTGAACGGTGTTAATATGGGCCACCTGCAGTGAGTGGTGTTAGCATGGGCCATCTGCAGTGAGTGGTGTTAGTACGGGCCACCTGCAGTGAGCGTTGTTAGTATGGGCCACTCGCAGTGAGTGGTATTAGTACGGGCCACATGGAGTGAGTGGTGTTAGTGCAGGCCACCTGCAGTGAGTGGTGTTAGTGCAGGCCACCTGCAGTGAGTGGTGTTAGTGCGGGCCACCTGCATTGAGTGGTGTTAGTATGGGCTACCTCCAGTGTGTGGTGTTAGTGCGGGCCACATGCAGTGAGTGGTGTTAGTGTAGGCCACCTGCAGTGAGTGGTGTTAGTGCTGGCCACCTGCAGTGAGTGGTGTTAGTGCGGGCCACCTGCAGTGAGTGGTGTTAGTGCGGGCCACCTGCAGTGAGTGGTGTTAGTATGGGCCACCTGCAGTGAATGGTGTTAGTGCGGGCCACCTGCAGTGAGTGGTGTTAGTGCAGGCCACCTGCAGTGAGTGGTGTTAGTGTAGGCCACCTGCAGTGAGTGGTGTTAGTGCGGGCCACCTGCAGTGAGTGGTGTTAGTGCTGGCCACCTGCAGTGAGTGGTGTTAGTGCGGGCCACCTGCAGTGAGTGGTGTTAGTACGGGCCACCTGCAGTGAGCGGTGTGAGTATGGGCCACTCGCAGTGAGTGGTGTTAGTATGGGCGACCTGCAGTGAGTGGTGTTAGTGCGGGCCACATGCAGTGAGTGGTGTTAGTGCAGGCCACCTGCAGTGAGTGGTGTTAGTGCGGGCCACCTGCAGTGAGTGGTGTTAGCGTAGGCCACCTGCAGTGAGTGGTGTTAGTGCGGGCCACCTGCAGTGAGTGGTGTTAGTGCGGGCCACCTGCAGTGAGTGGTGTTAGTGCGGGCCACCTGCAGTGAGTGGTGTTAGTGCGGGCCACCTGCATTGAGTGGTGTTAGTATAGGCCACTCGCAGTGAGTGGTGTTAGTATGGGCCACCTGCAGTGAGTGGTGTTAGTACGGGCCACCTGCAGTGAGGGGTGTTAGTATGGGCCACTCGCAGTGAGTGGTGTTAGTGTAGGCCACCTGCAGTGAGTGGTGTTAGTGCGGGCCACCTAGTGAGTGGTTTTAGTGCAGACCACCTGCAGTGAGTGGTGTTAGTGTAGGCCACCTGCAGTGAGTAGTGTTAGTGCGGGCCACCTGCAGTGAGTGGTGTTAGTGCGGCCACCTGCAGTGAGTGGTTTTAGTGCGGGCCACCTGCAGTGAGTGGTGTTAGTGCGGGCCACCTGCAGTGAGTGGTGTTAGTGGAGGCCACCTGCAGTGAGTGGTGTTAGTGCGGGCCACCTGCAGTGAGTGGTGTTAGTGCTGGCCACCTGCCATGAGTGGTGTTAGTACGGGCCACCTGCAGTGAGTGGTGTTAGTGCGGGCCACCTGCATTGAGTGGTGTTAGTATGGGCCACCTCCAGTGTGTGGTGTTAGTGCGGGCCACATGCAGTGAGTGGTGTTAGTGTAGGCCTACTGCAGTGAGTGGTGTTAGTGCTGGCCACCTGCAGTGAGTGGTGTTAGTGCGGGCCACCTGCAGTGAGTGGTGTTAGTATGGGCCACCTGCAGTGAATGGTGTTGATGCGGGCCACCTGCATTGAGTGGTGTTAGTGCAGGCCACCTGCAGTGAGTGGTGTTAGTGTAGGCCACCTGCAGTGAGTGGTCTTAGTGCGGGCCATCTGGCAGTGATTGGTGTAGGTGCTGGCCACCTGCAGTGAGTGGTGTTAGTGCGGGCCACCTGCAGTGAGTGGTGTTAGTGCGGGCCACCTGCAGTGAGTGGTGTTAGTATGGGCCACCTGCAGTGAATGGTGTTGGTGCGGGCCACCTGCATTGAGTGGTGTTAGTGCAGGCCACCTGCAGTGAGTGGTGTTAGTGTAGGCCACCTGCAGTGAGTGGTCTTAGTGCGGGCCACCTGGCAGTGAATGGTGTTGGTGCGGGCCACCTGCATTGAGTGGTGTTAGTGCAGGCCACCTGCAGTGAGTGGTGTTAGTGTAGGCCACCTGCAGTGAGTGGTGTTAGTGCGGGCCACCTGGCAGTGAGTGGTGTTAGTGCGGGCCACCTGCATTGAGTGGTGTTAGTATGGGCCACCTCCAGTGTGTGGTGTTAGTGCGGGCCACATGCAGTGAGTGGTGTTAGTGTAGGCCACCTGCAGTGAGTGGTGTTAGTGCTGGCCACCTGCAGTGAGTGGTGTTAGTGCGGGCCACCTGCAGTGAGTGGTGTTAGTGCGGGCCACCTGCAGTGAGTGGTGTTAGTATGGGCCACCTGCAGTGAATGGTGTTGGTGCGGGCCACCTGCATTGAGTGGTGTTAGTGCAGGCCACCTGCAGTGAGTGGTGTTAGTGTAGGCCACCTGCAGTGAGTGGTCTTAGTGCGGGCCACCTGGCAGTGAGTGGTGTTAGTGCTGGCCACCTGCAGTGAGTGGTGTTAGTGCGGGCCACCTGCAGTGAGTGGTGTTAGTGTGGGCCACCTGCATTGAGTGGTGTTAGTATGGGCCACCTGCAGTGAGTGGTGTTAGTGCGGGCCACCTGCAGTGAGTGGTGTTAGTTTAGGCCACCTGCAGTGAGTGGTGTTAGTGCTGGCCACCTGCAGTGAGTGGTGTTAGTGCGGGCCACCAGCAGTGAGTGGTGTTAGTGTAGGCCACCTGCATTGAGTGGTGTTAGTATGGGCCACCTGCAGTGAGTGGTGTTAGTACGGGCCACCTGCAGTGAGCGGTGTTAGTATGGGCCACCTGCAGTGAGTGGTGTTAGCATGGGCCACCTGCAGTGAGTGGTGTTAGTACGGGCCACCTGCAGTGAGCGGTGTTAGTATGGGCCACTCGCAGTGAGTGGTATTAGTACGGGCCACATGGAGTGAGTGGTGTTAGTGCAGGCCACCTGCAGTGAGTGGTGTTAGTACAGGCCACCTGCAGTGAGTGGTGTTAGTGCGGGCCACCTGCATTGAGTGGTGTTAGTATGGGCCACCTCCAGTGTGTGGTGTTAGTGCGGGCCACATGCAGTGAGTGGTGTTGGTGTAGGCCACCTGCAGTGAGTGGTGTTAGTGCTGGCCACCTGCAGTGAGTGGTGTTAGTGCGGGCCACCTGCAGTGAGTGGTGTTAGTGCGGGCCACCTGCAGTGAGTGGTGTTAGTATGGGCCACCTGCAGTGAATGGTGTTAGTGCGGGCCACCTGCATTGAGTGGTGTTAGTGCAGGCCACCTGCAGTGAGTGGTGTTAGTGTAGGCCACCTGCAGTGAGTGGTCTTAGTGCGGGCCACCTGGCAGTGAGTGGTGTTAGTGCTGGGCCACCTGCAGTGAGTGGTGTTAGTGCGGGCCACCTGCAGTGAGTGGTGTTTGTGTGGGCCACCTGCATTGAGTGGTGTTAGTTTGGGCCACCTGCAGTGAGTGGTGTTAGTGCGGGCCACCTGGTAGTGAGTGGTGTTAGTGCAGGCCACCTGCAGTGAGTGGTGTCAGTGCGGGCCACCTGCAGTGAGTGGTGTTAGTGCGGGCCACCTGCATTGAGTGGTGTTAGTGCAGGCCACCTGCAGTGAGTGGTGTTAGTGTAGGCCACCTGCAGTGAGTGGTCTTAGTGCGGGCCACCTGGCAGTGAGTGGTGTTAGTGCTGGCCACCTGCAGTGAGTGGTGTTAGTGCGGGCCACCTGCAGTGAGTGGTGTTTGTGTGGGCCACCTGCATTGAGTGGTGTTAGTATGGGCCACCTGCAGTGAGTGGTGTTAGTGCGGGCCACCTGGTAGTGAGTGGTGTTAGTGCAGGCCACCTGCAGTGAGTGGTGTCAGTGCGGGTCACCTGCAGTGAGTGGTGTTAGTGCGGGCCACCTGCAGTGAGTGGTGTTAGTCCAGGCCACCTGCAGTGAGTGGTGTCTGTGTGGGCCACCTGCAGTGAGTGGTTTTAGTGCTGGCCACCTGCAGTGAGTGGTGTGAGTATGGGCCACCTGCAGTGAGTGGTGTTAGTATGGGCCACATGCAGTGAGTGGTGTTAGTGTAGGCCACCTGCAGTGAGTGGTGTTAGAGTAGGCCACCTGCAGTGAGTGGTGTTAGTATGGGCCACCTGCAGTGAGTGGTGTTAGTATGGGCGACCTGCAGTGAGTGGTGTTAGTGCGGGCCACATGCAGTGAGTGGTGTTAGTGCAGGCCACCTGCAGTGAGTGGTGTTAGTGCGGGCCACCTGCAGTGAGTGGTGTTAGTGTAGGCCACCTGCAGTGAGTGGTGTTAGTGCGGGCCACCTGCAGTGAGTGGTGTTAGTGCGGGCCACCTGCAGTGAGTGGTGTTAGTGCGGGCCACCTGCAGTGAGTGGTGTTAGCGCGGGCCACCTGCATTGAGTGGTGTTAGTATAGGCCACTCGCAGTGAGTGGTGTTAGTATGGGCCACCTGCAGTGAGTGGTGTTAGTACGGGCCACCTGCAGTGAGGGGTGTTAGTATGGGCCACTCGCAGTGAGTGGTGTTAGTGCAGGCCACCTGCAGTGAGTGGTGTAAGTGCGGGCCACCTACAGTGAGTGGTTTTAGTGCAGACCACCTGCAGTGAGTGGTGTTAGTGTAGGCCACCTGCAGTGAGTAGTGTTAGTGCGGGCCACCTGCAGTGAGTGGTGTTAGTGCGGCCACCTGCAGTGAGTGGTTTTAGTGCGGGCCACCTGCAGTGAGTGGTGATAGTGCGGGCCACCTGCAGTGAGTGGTGTTAGTGCAGGCCACCTGCAGTGAGTGGTGTTAGTGCGGGCCACCTGCAGTGAGTGGTGTTAGTGCTGGCCACCTGCCATGAGTGGTGTTAGTACGGGCCACCTGCAGTGAGTGGTGTTAGTGCGGGCCACCTGCATTGAGTGGTGTTAGTATGGGCCACCTCCAGTGTGTGGTGTTAGTGCGGGCCACATGCAGTGAGTGGTGTTAGTGTAGGCCACCTGCAGTGAGTGGTGTTAGTGCTGGCCACCTGCAGTGAGTGGTGTTAGTGCGGGCCACCTGCAGTGAGTGGTGTTAGTATGGGCCACCTGCAGTGAATGGTGTTGATGCGGGCCACCTGCATTGAGTGGTGTTAGTGCAGGCCACCTGCAGTGAGTGGTGTTAGTGTAGGCCACCTGCAGTGAGTGGTCTTAGTGCGGGCCACCTGGCAGTGATTGGTGTTAGTGCTGGCCACCTGCAGTGAGTGGTGTTAGTGCGGGCCACCTGCAGTGAGTGGTGTTAGTGTGGGCCACCTGCATTGAGTGGTGTTAGTATGGGCCACCTGCAGTGAGTGGTGTTAGTGCGGGCCACCTGCAGTGAGTGGTGTTAGTATGGGCCACCTGCAGTGAATGGTGTTAGCGGGCCACCTGCAGTGAGTGGTGTTAGTACGGGCCACCTGCAGTGAGCGGTGTGAGTATGGGCCACTCGCAGTGAGTGGTGTTAGTACGGGCCACCTGCAGTGAGTGGTGTTAGTGCAGGCCACCTGCAGTGAGTGGTGTTAGTACAGGCCACCTGCAGTGAGTGGTGTTAGTGCGGGCCACCTGCATGAGTGGTGTTAGTAGGGCTACCTCCAGTGTGTGGTGTTAGTGCGGGCCACATGCAGTGAGTGGTGTTAGTGTAGGCCACCTGCAGTGAGTGGTGTTAGTGCTGGCCACCTGCAGTGAGTGGTGTTAGTGCGGGCCACCTGCAGTGAGTGGTGTTAGTGCGGGCCACCTGCAGTGAGTGGTGTTAGTATGGGCCACCTGCAGTGAGTGGTGTTAGTGCGGGCCACCTGCATTGAGTGGTGTTAGTGCAGGCCACCTGCAGTGAGTGGTGTTAGTGTAGGCCACCTGCAGTGAGTGGTCTTAGTGCGGGCCACCTGGCAGTGAGTGGTGTTAGTGCTGGCCACCTGCAGTGAGTGGTGTTAGTGCGGGCCACCTGCAGTGAGTGGTGTTTGTGTGGGCCACCTGCATTGAGTGGTGTTAGTTTGGGCCACCTGCAGTGAGTGGTGTTAGTGCGGGCCACCTGGTAGTGAGTGGTGTTAGTGCAGGCCACCTGCAGTGAGTGGTGTCAGTGCGGGCCACCTGCAGTGAGTGGTGTTAGTGCGGGCCACCTGCATTGAGTGGTGTTAGTGCAGGCCACCTGCAGTGAGTGGTGTTAGTGTAGGCCACCTGCAGTGAGTGGTCTTAGTGCGGGCCACCTGGCAGTGAGTGGTGTTAGTGCTGGCCACCTGCAGTGAGTGGTGTTAGTGCGGGCCACCTGCAGTGAGTGGTGTTTGTGTGGGCCACCTGCATTGAGTGGTGTTAGTATGGGCCACCTGCAGTGAGTGGTGTTAGTGCGGGCCACCTGGTAGTGAGTGGTGTTAGTGCAGGCCACCTGCAGTGAGTGGTGTCAGTGTGGGTCACCTGCAGTGAGTGGTGGTAGTGCGGGCCACCTGCAGTGAGTGGTGTTAGTCCAGGCCACCTGCAGTGAGTGGTGTCAGTGTGGGCCACCTGCAGTGAGTGGTTTTAGTGCTGGCCACCTGCAGTGAGTGGTGTTAGTATGGGCCACCTGCAGTGAGTGGTGTTAGTATGGGCCACATGCAGTGAGTGGTGTTAGTGTAGGCCACCTGCAGTGAGTGGTGTTAGTATGGGCCACCTGCAGTGAGTGGTGTTAGTGCCGGCCACCTGCAGTGAGTGGTGTTATTTTGGGCCACCTGCAGTGAGTGGTGTTACTGCAGGCCACCTGCAGTGAGTGGTGTTTGTATGGGCCACCTGCAGTGAGTGGTGTTAGTGCGGGCCACCTGCAGTGAGTGGTTTTGTTGCTGGCCACCTGCAGTGAGTGGTGTTAGTATGGGCCACCTGCAGTGAGCGGTGTTAGTATGGGCCACCTGCAGTGAGTGGTGTTAGTATGGGCCACCTGCAGTGAGTGGCGTTAGTCACTTTGTACAGATGGTCTTGTCCAAACATCTTCGTATGTGTAGGTGTAGTTTGGATCTATTTAGACTCACCAGTCCCATGGTTCGTACATTCTAGCAATTTTAAGGAAACAATGTTATCAGGATCAACGCGCAGAAGCCTCAGGGCTATCATGAGGTTGACTTCAATTATTCTATCTTGGACACTGGTGTTGGTGGTGTGTGGGGAGTGTTGGTGGTGTATGGGGAGTGTTGGGAGTGTGTGGGTAGTGTTGGTGATATGTGGGGAGTGTTGCTGGTGTGTGGGTAGTGTTGGCGGTGTGTGGATAATTTATTTTTTAATTTTACCAATTACAGTTGCTAGTTTATTGTGCACCCCATAATCATCCTGTGGGCAGTATGTAATAGCCCCTGTCTCATAGGCAGAAGCATTATATAAATGGGTTAATTACATTTGATTTATGTACTCTATCGCCCCCTGTAACTTTCCACTAGATATGAGGTGACAAGTTCAGAGCACGTGATAAGGTGTGCCCACGGGAAGCCGCGTCATATTGTGCTGAGTTAAGGCATTAAGTAGCCGACTCTCTGGCCACCTAAAGCAGGCAGTAGTTTGATATCACTCACTAGAGGAAGACGTTATTGAGAGCCATCGTGGAAGGTTCCGTCTTCCGTCAAGGGAGGACGACGTACATATTTCGTTCTCCCTCGATGGATTCCTACTCAATTAGCATTGTTACTCAACGCCTCACACAGATCGGACGTATTTAGAAGGTCTATTTTACACAGCCTCCGTCCTTCTCTTAACACTCATAGTTACAGTGATAAGTTAAGGTGATCTACGTTTTGGAACTGTATCGTCAATAGTTCCTAAATAAAAGGATAATAGACAATTGGGTTTCGTTACCAAACCCCTCACTAATGTAAATGTTCCAAGCCTCATTAACCTAGACAGACTCAGCAGTTAAATGGCCTAGAAGAAGTAGCGTAAAAGGATTACACAGTAGAGTTCACAAAGGGTCAGTATTACTAACCCCAGTGGTCAGGATATTATGACATCGAATGTTACACAGTATTTCAAATAAAGTCTTTGTTGAGTTCTGTACATAAAGGGTAACTTATTCACAACTGCATGAGTACAGGAGTGTGAAGCAATATTTTTGGCCATACACTTTGTTATTCACAATTGCATGGGAAGTATTCAAGCAAAGTGTGTGTTTGGTTCTATACATGGGAACTGATATAGCTACTAAGTGCAAAATAGTGGATACAATCTTAATATGTCCGCTATCTTGCAATTAGAGATAAGGTGTTGTGCTATTTCACATACAGTGTGCTTGGACCTGTCCCTAGAAGGTTCTATCTTCACACAGTCGAGGAAGTAGCGTTTGAGTGAGTGGCTGTATGTCTGGCCACACACCTTACATTTAGTTTTGTTTACATCTGTTTGAGGGATATACTGCCAGAGGTACTTATATCCTAACCTTAGTCTAGCGGTTGCAACATATTGTAATCTAGTGATCTTGTTACTTGCTCCATATACAGTGGGGGCCACTGCTTGAAATTTGTTGTTAGATCTTTCAAATTTTACCAAACTGAATATTTGAAAGAAATTTTTGAAAACCTCCCATACATTGAAAAATTCAATAAATATATATATATTTTTTAATTTATTTTTATATATTTAAGAATCATATTTAGCTTAGACATGACAATGTTCATTTGGCACTCAATTTGCTAAGAACGCGAATCTCTCTTATTTTATTTTGAAAGAAACGTTAAGTAATATTTTTTTAGTTGCTGTGTCAAATAAAAAAAGTTAAATTGCTTATAACTACACGTCTGTCCTCTATTAAATAAGTCATATTTTCTTGACCAGTGTAATATCTGTCAGGGCTGGTCTGGCACAGGCTGTCACGCACCTGTCCTCCCTCCACTCCACTCGCCCTGGCCACTTAAACAACAACACTGGACTAGTTTTATAATGGACGAGTTGACGGTCGGATTTTTTTTGGTAAGATGGCAGGTCAATGGGTAAACAAAACGCCTAAATTCACTCTGGTAATGGTATTTTTAAATAAATTAGGCCCAAAAGTGTAAAAAATAAGGATTAAAGTTGCTAAAAAGTCACGTGACTGCAAAAAGCTCTGTGGTTGGTTGTGACGTCACTGGTTGGGGCGAGGCAGCCAGCTGAAGTTGTCCAACCTTCTTGGCTGATCGGCTCTGTAAATGAATATTATTGGATAATTAATTTTCCTTACTCTGCAACACAGTAATACTATTTTGAATATATAAATATTACTAGGCACATAAACTAATTCAATGGATATTTGCTGTTCCTTTCATTCTCATGCACAGTTAGGAATGTGGTGATGCAATTTTGTACACCTTTACCATGGGTGAAGCCATTTATGAAAGGAGACATGTGTTCTCTGATTCTATATAAGAGTCTGTCAAGAACTATCCTCTCAAAGGTTTTACACAGGCAGCTAGTTAGTGATATGGGACGAAAAGCATCAGGCTGTCCCGGCTTCGGTATTGGTACTGCTGGTCCATGATGTGGGTAGTTGGCCCACGGCATGACTCATATTGTACAATGCCAATATTGGATTGCCCGGCACACGCCTTCAGTAGTCTAACGACATTGTAGGTGACTCCGTCTTCAGCAGGGGCAGTCGACCTACCTCTGGTGAGTGCGGCGTCAAGCTCCCACTCGGTATATGGAACATCACACTCATCGTGCTGTTTGCCCAACATAAAGTTAATAAGATTACTTTTCTCTACAGACTTCGCATCAAGGAGTTCTCGAGTCCTAGTTGGTAACATGTCATAGCTAGATACATGAGCCAATGTTGTTATTAGCTCATTCGATTTCTGCAGCGGGTTTGGATGGGAGACGTGTCAACTATTTTTACCTCTGATTGTGTTTATATCTGTCTAGGCTTTGCTAAGGAGAGTGTGTTGGTTTAGGATGTTGAACTTATTTTCCCATGCATTTGTCTAAGTTCTTTCACACGCTCCCGGACAACAGCGAGGGAAGCTTGAAACAGTTTGAGCATTTGAGGTGTTTTCAGGTGGTTGTAACCCTCACCAGTCTGTCTGGCTATAAAATGAAGTTCTTTGAGTCTGAGGTCATCATAACACTGCTGTGGCCTGTTTCTATTGGTGTCATTCCACTTGGACGATTCCCACTAGGACGATCGTCTGTTTTATGCGATTTTTACCATCTTATTTAAATGATCAGATTAGGTTAGGTTAGGTCAGGTTTGGTTGGATTAGGTTAGATTAGGTTACGTTAAATAACATAAAACAGACGATCATGCAAGTGGGAATCGTCCAAGTGGAATGTAATCGTTTCTATAATGCTGACAGCATTTTCTCCTCATTGTTGACGAAGAAAGTATAAGTCCTATCCACAAGATCGTCATGGAGACGTTGGTAGTTGTCAGGCTTGTAATCCTTGTACCGGTCGTTGATGAAGTCTATTGACTGGCTTTCGTGTTCTTGCTTGACTGTGAGTCAACGTTTGTTGAGTTACTGCCAGTGGGAGTGGCATTGGCTACATATATACTAGCTTGGATTGGGTTGTGATCAGACATAAGATCAGTGACATCATCAGAGCTATGAGCTGTGTATGATAGATTAAATTCAATACAATTATCTAGACCCCCACCATAGAAGTGTACTGGATGAGCTAAGGGGACGGGGGGGGGGGGGGGGTGTGGGAGGGAGCATGTGTAACTGAGTATCACCTTTTGAGATATGGCTTAAAATCCCCCCAACCCCTCCCCTTGTGCATGTGATCAGGAAGAATTTATCTCTCGTATCACCCAAATATAAGTTAGTTGTGTTAGTTTAGGTTGGGTTGGGTTGGGTTGGATGAGGTCAGTTTAGGTTATTTTTTGTTAGGTTAGGGTAGGTTATATCACGTTAAAATAGGTCGGTTTGATCATAAACTAACTGCGAATTAGGTTCAGAGTTCCAAGTTGTATCACACTAGTAAAATAAAGTAAAAAATAGTTAAACACAACCACAGTTTATTAGTAGAGGAAAATATGTATAAGATCGGATGAAAATTTATTATCATTATTATTATTTTTTTTCTTACTGGAACCCTCGCGAAATCTATTGCTTTGGCTAATATCTTCATTAACTTATTAACGATCTTCACATTTATCAATTTAAGTTGCACGTGCCAAAAATATATAAAATAGATAACTAATAATAATAATAATAATAATAATAATAATAAAAATAATAATAATAACCATACCAAATTTCAGTTCTCTATGTTAAAAACTGTGGTGAAGAATGATAGCACAATTACTTCAGGAGAAAGAAAAAACTCTTTGTCTCTCATATGATCTATAGTTGTCACACCATCTGCTCCTTGTCTTTGTTATACCCTAAGGTGATCGTCTCACCCTGTTTCTTCCACACAGCTAATGCCGGGTCAGACAGCTGTTCACCTCATATTTACATAACTATTTTAATGTCTGTTTTTGGTTTTCAGTTGTAGTTATTAATTTTTTTTTCTTTTGAGTTTTCCTTATAAAGTAGAATTTTCATATATATTCATTTCAATAAAAACTTCAAAGTAAAATCTATTATGTCACCGTGTTTTACCGTCGTCTACTGCCCATGATCAGAGATTACACTATTACATCCTCCTACTTTGGACATCACCTCACTACCCTCAGTTTAAATGTTCAAGATCATTCTCGGGAGTATGGCCTTAAATATTCTGTCATAAAAACCGTGGCCACGTATAGAAAAAAGTATGTGTTTTTAATGACGGGGATTACACGGATGGAGGGGGTGGGGACACCATCGGGACTCCTCTGGGGCACAGACCAGACCACAGACCAGACCAGGCCACAGACCAGAACAGACAACAGACCAGACCACAGACCAGACCAGGCCACAGACCAGGACACACCACAGACCAGACCAGACCACAGACCAGACCAGGCCACAGACCAGGACACACCACAGACCAGACCAGACCACAGACCAGACCACAGACCAGACCAGGCCACAGACCAGACCAGACCACAGACCAGACCAGACCACAGACCAGACCACAGACCAGACCAGGCCACAGACCAGAACAGACAACAGACCAGACCACAGACCAGACCAGGCCACAGACCAGGACACACCACAGACCAGACCAGACCACAGACCAGACCAGGCCACAGACCAGAACAGACAACAGACCAGACCACAGACCAGACCAAGCCACAGACCAGGACACACCACAGACCAGAACAGACAACAGACCAGACCACAGACCAGACCAGGCCACAGACCAGACCAGGCCACAGACCAGACCAAGCCACAGACCAGGACACACCACAGACCAGACCAGACCACAGACCAGACCACAGACCAGACCAGGCCACAGACCAGGACACACCACAGACCAGATCAGGCCACAGACCAGAACAGACCACAGACCAGACCAGACCACAGACCAGAACAGACCACAGACCAGACCAAGTCACAGATCAAAACAGACCACAGACCAGACCAGGCCTCAGAGCAGAACAGACCACAGACCAGACCAGGCCACAGAGCAGAACAGACCACAGACCAGACCAGGCCACAGACCAGAACAGACCACAGACCAGACCAGGCCACAGACCAGAAAAGACCACAGCACCAGACCAGGCCACAGACCACAGATCAGACCAGGCCACAGACCACAGATCAGACCAGACCAGACCACAGACCAGACCAGACCGCAGACCAGACCAGGCCACAGACCAGAACAGACCAAAGACCAGACCAAAGCAGAACAGACCACAGACCAGACCAGGCCACAGACCAGAAACAGTCAACAGACCAGACCAGGCCACAGTCAAGAACAGACCACAGACCAGACCAGATCACAAACCAGACCAGATCAGATCAGAGCAGAACAGACCACAGATGAGACCAGATCACAGACCAGACCAGACCACAGAGCAGACCAGACCAGACCAGACCAGACCAGACCACAGACCAGACCAGATCACAGACCAGACGACAGACCAGAACAGACCACAGATCAAACCAGAGCAGACCAGACCACAGACCAGACCAGACCACAGACCAGACCAGACCACAGACCAGACCAGACCAGACCACAGATCATACCAGACCACAGACCAGAATAGACCACAGAGCAGAGCAGACCAGGCCAGACCACAGACCAGACCAGACCACAGACCAGACCAGACTACAGACCAGGCCAGACCACAGACCAGACCAGACCAGACCACAGACCAGACCAGACCACAGACTAAACGAAAGCCTCCATGTTCAGGTCTCACTGATACAAACAACATATTTCACGCTTGGTCGACCTCACAGTTTACATTTTAATCGGAGATGCATATTAGCCTCCCACACGCGGGTCCGGCGGCTCACCACCACCACCACACCGCCTCCCACACGCTGGTCCGGCGGCTCACCACCACCACCACACCGCCTCCCACACGCGGGTCTGGCGGCTCACTACCACCACCACACCGCCTCCCACACGCGGGTCCGGCGGCTCACCACCACCACCACACCGCCTCCCACACGCGGGTCCGGCGGCTCACTACCACCACCACACCGCCTCCCACACGCGGGTCCGGCGGCTCACTACCACCACCACACAGCCTCCCACACGCGGGTCCGGCGGCTCACTACCACCACCACACAGCCTCCCACACGCGGGTCCGGCGGCTCACTACCACCACCACATCGCCTCCCACACGCAGTTCCGGTGGCTCACTACCACCACCACACCGCCTCCCACACGCAGGTCCGGTGGCTCACTACCACCACCACATCGCCTCCCACACGCTGGTCCGGTGGCTCACTACCACCACCACATCGCCTCCCACACGCAGTTCCGGTGGCTCACTACCACCACCACATCGCCTCCCACACGCTGGTCCGGTGGCTCACTACCACCACCACATCGCCTCCCACACGCTGGTCCGGTGGCTCACTACCACCACCACATCGCCTCCCACACGCTGGTCCGGTGGCTCACTACCACCACCACATCGCCTCCCACACGCTGGTCCGGTGGCTCACTACCCCCACCACATCGCCTCCCACACGCAGGTCCCGCGGCTCACTACCACCACCACATCGCCTCCCACACGCTGGTCCGGTGGCTCACTACCACCACCACATCGCCTCCCACACGCTGGTCCGGTGGCTCACTACCACCACCACATCGCCTCCCACACGCTGGTCCGGTGGCTCACTACCACCACCACATCGCCTCCCACACGCAGGTCCCGCGGCTCACTACCACCGCCACATCGCCTCCCACACGCTGGTCCGGCGGCTCACTACCACCACCTCATCGCCTCCCACACGCAGGTCCGGCGGCTCACCACGGCGGCTCACCACCACCACACGCGGATTCTGCGGCTCAACACCCCCCCCCCTTCCTCCCACACGCGGGTTCTGGCGGCCTCCCACATGCGGGTCTGACGGCTCACCACCTCGCTCTTTAACTCATTCACAGAACGTAACAATAACAAGGGACACTGAAAACATTGGGTCATTCATTACCTTGTTTACGACAAGTTAGGCCGAGAGCAAATTGGTGTCTGTTTATTTCATTTAAGAGGAAGATAAAAATGTTTATTCATTATCATGTTTACCAGCGACCTGACCACAACACATCGCCAAAACAATTTTCATTTGTTTTACAGTCGACTGTAAAGAGATTCGATGCGTTTCTAACCGCTGATTCATGTTTTCATGGTTCTCATATTCAAATACACGCGAGTCGAAGCGTCGCGAACCGCTAATGTATACATCAATGTTGTGTTTTTCTTATTTTACATTTGACTTCACACGAGCACGATCCTGAAGCGCTTCGAACTGGTCGCTTGTTGAGTAGTGCCATATTTTAACTTGCACAGGATACCGGTGAGGGTCGAAGCTTCATTAATATGTTTGTAGTGTTTCAGTTCAGTGAGCCACACATGCATTCTTCATACCTCACATCCGGCTTCACGCGAATCGAAGCGTTTCGAACCAGCGGCTTTTGGCGTTCCTCTCTTACCGGAAACCCTCCCTCCCTCCATACCTCCCTTCCTTCTTCTTCCCTCTTTCCTCCCCTTCCTTCTTCTCTCCCCTCCCTCCTTCATTATACCCACTCTTTCTTCACTCCCTCCTTCCTTCTTCTATCCTTTCCACCCATCTCTTTTTTTCTTTATATCCTCGCCCCCCTTCATCCTTAGCCCTACCTCCTAACCTCCCTCTTTCCATCCCTCCCTCCCTACCCAGACCTTCCTACCTCTCTCCCTCCCTATATACCTTCCTCCCTTTCTAGGCCAACCTCCCTTCCTTTCTGTAACCCTCCCCTACCTCCCCCTATTACTATCACCTTCCCTACCCAGTCCTTCCTACCTTCCTCCTACTTCCTATTCCTACTTCCCACCTTCTTTCCTCCCTCCCGTCCTACTTCCATCACTCCCTCCCTCTATTGTCCTTCCCTCCCATTCCCATCCCGCTTCCCAGCCCTCCCTCCCTTCCTCCCTCAGCCCTTCCTCTCCCCCTCCAACTCTCCCTTCCCATCATGAGATATCAATCGTCATTGGTTTTCAAGATCTGTGGGAAAAAATGTAAGTGTTTATGAAGAATATTTGGGGGTAAAAAATCCTAAACAAGAATATCATAAAATAAAAAGTGAGATTTATTAAAGAAAATGAACGACCAAAATATTGATGAATCCTATTAAAACCTTCCATTAAAATACTAATAATCCTAAAACACAATATAGTTAGGTTAGGTTAGGTTAAGTTAGGATAGGTTTAAATCTTGAAGAGAAATCTCGTCTTTTAAAAATCCCAAACAAAGATGATGAAAAAAATATGGAAAAAACCTCAACATTTCAAGAAAATCTTAACGAAATTAACATATATAAACGGTAAATACCTGTAATAAAACCCATGGATACATACATACATACATTCATGTATAATTATGTGCTCATGCAGAGATATACATGCACCAACTTAAAGACAAACATACACACCCTTCACTAGCTAACACAGATTACCACACACACACGCATTAACAACTGGGCATCCACTCTACAAACTGAATTAGTCGCCATACTCACAGCTTTTTGTTTTTTTTGTTTTTAGTTAACAAATTTATTGACAAAGCTTGGAGTACAGTTTGCCTATTCTGAGTAATTCAGTCAGGTCTTGACACTGAGGGTTCTACCACTTCCCACTGCCACGCAGGACAGAGGTTCATACACAAAGAAATACATCATATTCATTAGCAGTATATATAGGTCAGAATCATGTGGGTGATATCACTGTTCACTGCCAAGCAGGACAGCGGCTATTAAATTTATTGAAACCATTGTCAGAGACATTCTCATCATCACTGATTCTCTATCCTCACTACTTGCCCTTGACACCCTCAACTTGTCACGCTCTTGGCTCTGAAGCCAGACACAAATATGAGCGCCACAAAGAAGACTGTTGAATACAATCTGGGTCTGTCGAAAAGAACCCTTAAAACTGTAATTAGGAAAGAACTTATTGATGAATTTGACGCAAGCAGACAAGTGCAAACAGACATTAGTCAATCCATTGTTTAACATGATGAGATGTATCAAGTGAAACATGTACTGTCCCCTTCACTAGTGCGTTTACATGGCTCGTTGTATAAACATTCCACCAGTCATTACAATTTTTTGTTTTTTTACGGGGATTAGCCCACCCGGACACAGGTCACTGACCCACATCGGGGCCTGGGGGACGAAAATGTAATAATAATAATAATAATAATAGTAATAATAATAATAATAATAACAATAATAATAACAATAATAATAATAATAATAAATAATAGTCATAATAATTCATAATAAATAAAATTTATGATAAAACAAACAAAATAAAATAATAAAATAATGATGATAATAATACAGTAACTGTAATAATAATAATATTAATAATAAAGAACTATAAATACAAAAATGAAAAAAAAGATCAAGAGAGAGAAACAATATATGTATGTTGTGTTGTCAATGGTAAGAGAAACAATTGAGACCCTGCAATTGTGTGTAAATGAAACAGAAAGTCAGATCAGCAACCTGGGACTTGGTCACAATTTTCGTGATGCCATATGGCAGCAGGGTCTACCATTAGACAACACATTATGCTTCCAATATCTTCCTAGGGAGTAATACCTCCCTGTTTGATAGCTGCCTACTACCTACTATCTATATGGAACAAATAATAAGGTCACTAGATTACAAGATGCAACCGCTAGACAAAGGTTAGGATATAGGTACATCTGGCAGTATATCCCTCAAGCAGATATGAACAAAACTAAACGTAAAGTGTGTGGTCAGACATATGGCCACACACTCGAACACTACGCCCTTAACCGTGAGAAAAAGGAACCTTTTAGGACAGGTCCAAGCACACTGTGTGTGAAATGGCACAACACTTTATCTCTAATGGCAAGATAGCTGACATATTAAGACTGTATCCATTTTTTTGCACTTAGTAGCTATATCTGTTCCCATGTATGGAACCAAACACAATATGTGCTTGAATACCTCTCACTCAAATGTGAATAACAGAGAGTGCGGGAAGACACACTCCTGTACTAACGCAGTTGCGAATAAGTTACCCTTTATGTATAGAACTAAATAAAGAGTATATTTGAAATACTGAGAAATAGTTGTGTTCTGATCTCACAAGAGGAAAGGTCACGGCAGACTTAGCTCCCGGGGATTAATTGTCAGTAATGGCGAGTGCTACTTGTGAACAGGGCTGTGCCCTTCTGAGGGCCGAGTTAGAGAGGGCTAATGAAGAAATCTTGAAATTAAAGGAAGTGCTGGCGAGGATGAAGGAGGAAACGAGACAAGGAAAGCCCTTGTCTTACGAAAACTCAGGCGAATGGAAGGTTGTGAGAAGAGGGACGACCAAACTGGTAGTGAAAAAACACAGCAAGGATACGACAACAACAGCTAAGTGTATCAACTCTTTCAGTCCTTTGATACACTAATTGGATGCTAGCAAAGTCAGGGACAAGGCTGACAAGGAAGGTACGAAAACCTTAATTGTTGGCGATTCCCAGGTACGTTACCTGGATAGAGATTTTTTGTGGTAAAAATAAAAATATGATGAGGGTGTGTTTGCCAGGAGCTGGGGTGGGGGATATAGTTGACAGGATGGACAATATCTTGTCTGGTAATGGGAACAAATCCATCATCTTCCTCAGTGCAGGAGGCAATGATATTGGCCGGTGTAGGAGTGAGGAGCTCCTGGATAAGTTCAAGACAGCTATAGAACGTATTAGGGTGAAGGGAGGGATCCCTATCATATGTGGTGTCCTGACTACGAAAGAGAGTTGGAAATGAATGGTTGTCACGGGCAGTTGGTGTCAACAGCCGTCTTGACAGTTATTGCAAGTCAATATCAGTCCCATTCGTTGACAGCTGGGACAATTTTTATGGCAAAAGGGACCTTTATGCTAGGGATGGGGTACACCTGTCTAGGGCTGGGGTGACAACCTTGGCTGACTCTCTCTAGAGGGCAGTTCAAAAGATGTCGAAGTCTTTAAACTGCTAGAGAAACATATGAGCACGGGGGTGGAGGAGACTACAGTGGGAGCAGGTAAACAAAGTGAAAGGTTACAGAGAAATAGTGCTAGGAATGATGATAAAACTAAATTAGGCAGGGAGTTAAAACCTAAACGGGTCAAAGAGAGGACTCAGAACACGACTAACTTAAATGTCTACTATGCAAACAGAAGGAGTATGAGAAACAAAATGGGTGAAATCAGGGCGTTGGTATGTACCGAAAACATCGATATAAAAGCATTCACCGAAACATGGATAAACCTAGACTCACATGAGTTACCAGTCGAATACCAAATTGCAGGTTATAAATTATTCCATACCGTTAGGCAGATTAGGAAAGGAGGCGGAGTAGCAATCTATATCAGGGATAATCTGAAGTGTAAAATGAAATAAGGAAATAAAAACTGAGCGGAATACAGAAACAATTTGGTAGAATTAATCGATGGTAGGGAAAAATTTACCACAGGAGAAATATATAGACCTTCTGATCTTGATAGAGTTAATGAGCGATTTATTAGGGAAGAAATGAGCAGAGCTTCCAGACATAGCACATTCTGTATAGTAGGCGACTTTATCTTTAGCCAAATAGACTGGATTGACCTTCTGGGTAACTCAGAATGAGAGGATTTTCTTGAAACAATCCAGGACTGTTTCCTAGGCCAATATATAACCGAACCCACCCGGGGTAATAATATACTCGATTTAGTTCTGTCAAACAGAGAAAACCTCATTAATAATGTCGAGGTAGAGAACAAACTTGCGAACAGCGACCACAAAGAAATAAGATTCCAATTAGAATTTCAGGGCAGCTACAAGGAAAATTCCACTAAAGTCCCAGATTTCAGAAGGGCAAACTTTAATAGTTTGTAGAGGCAGCTGAGAGAAGGGGTATCACGCTTGGGGGGGGGGGGGGTGAATTACAATGTACCCACAGAGGGCGACCTCACCTTGCCTGGAGACCTGACGGTTGAGGATGACCTGATCACGAGATCTGAAGTTAACGAGTTCCACAGCAATTTAAATAATGAGTTATTTAATGCACAAAGGCAGAACATACCATACAGAAGTCTCAGATCAAACAACAATGACCCAAAATGGATAAATAATTATTTAAAGATCATTATTGGACAAAGGAAGGCTATAGGTAGGAGAATAAATCGTGAAGTTTAGCTCCGAGATTATTATAAGGTATTGGCCGGTAGGGTTAAGACCGAGATAAGAAAAGCAAAGCGGAAAATGAACTGAAGTTAACAAGGGAGGCGAAGTTTTTCTTTTTTTTTTTTTTTTTTTTTTTTTTTTTTTTTTTAGGTTAAGATGGGGAAAGGATGGAAGGCATGCTGGGGCTCAAGGCGCAGCCAGACATGAGGGATGGAGAAGTCATAACATATAGTCGAGGGGGGAAAGGTTGGAAAAGAAGTTTAATGAGTTAAACAGAGGGGGACGACACCCCTTGTTTTACATATTACAGAGTTTGTTGGCTAACTAAGCTAACCTAGGATTTAGAATGAGGTTGCACAATGGTTATTTTAGTAGACAATGACTAGATTGATTTTACACTTACAAGTTTATTAACATCTTATACTGTATTACGTTATGGACTCACTTGATTATGCCAGTGTTCTGTTTAGGGGAGTTAAAAGTACCAGAATGAGATCATTTGAGCTGGGCACGCCTCAGGGAGGAGTGTTAAGTCCTATGCTCTTTAATATACTGATGCACAAGCTTATTGCTGACATTCCAGTTCAACCAAACGAAGCCGTAATATGCTATGCTGATGATATCTGCATTATGACACAAACCAAACTCAGGCTCCAAGCCTTGCTGGATGTATTTGCTCGGAGAACTGTTGAATGCGGTCTCATAATATCTGTTGACAAGACGAGGGTCCTCAATCCTCGTCCTGCTCACCCTCTGCCTCTTGACTATAACATTAACAGCATGCCCTTGGAACTATGTAGCTCCTATAAATATCTTGGAATTTGTGTGAATGATGCAAACTTTGTCAGCAACCTTCGTGACAAACTAATGCAGCGCATTAAACCCCTCAGAACCCTTGTTGGCAAGGGCTATGGAATTAACATCACCTATGCTCGTACTTTTTATCTTCACTTCATTCGTTCTGTAGTTGACTATCATGCTCTCCATCTTGTGACTATTCCGCCTAAACAACTCAACAGCCTTGAGGTAGTGCAAAATGAAGCCATGCGCATCATCCTAGGTTGCCCAAAATCAACCAGAATTGTAAATATGAGGAAAGAGCTCGGACTGCCCTCCCTATCTGAGAGGATAGCCCTACTTAATACCATGTTTTGTGTCAAAGTTTTGAAGAACAATAGTTCTCAAACTACAACTCAAACTGAGTTGATGTTCTATCTAAGTAATCCCGACCATCTCGCCAACCTTTCAAAAAAGACTCTCTTTGGGGCGTGGCTTCATAAAAGTGTTGCAGATCTCCTGAAACTGAATGTCCCAATCACCCCAGACGAACCTATTAATGCCATTCCTCCTTGGCTGGACATATCAGTTCCTATTAATTACACTCCTGTTGGTAGTAAGCAAATGTTAAACACCGATGTGGTGAGATGTGTCACACTAGAAACTATTAACAGACACATACAGAGTATTAAATCAAGTGAATGTTATGCTTTTACTGATGGTTCTGTGCAGACAAACACAGGTAGAACAGGCTGTGCAATTGTAATATATAAAGAAAAAGAGATGATAGTGTCAAACAAACAAAGGCTAAACAACTGGGCCAGCACAACACAAACTGAACTAACTGGAATCTACTTAGCCACAGACTACCTCAAAGAAAATGGAGGTGGGGTGATATTCTGTGACTCTCAAAGTGCTTTGAAATCAATGAACAGCCCGTCAGGTTCTATGTCTAAAGTTGCATGTGATATTAAAAGGAATGTGATAACTGCCAATGAGAACAACTTTCGTATCGAATTTGTGTGGATTCCGTCCCATGTTGGAATCAGGTATCATGACCGTGCTGATAGACTGGCCAATGAGGGGTGTAAGAAAGAAAATGTTGACCGTGACCTTGGTCTGTCCAATGCCGTAATTAAAAACATTCAAGTCAGAATCATGAACTCTGATCTAGAAGAAGTGAGAAATGCAGAGAGACCTGACAGTTGTAGCATTAGTAAATATGACAAATTTTGTAACAAGAGGTACCGGTATGGCCAGCATAAGGACAGAACCAGACAATGTGATGTAGTCGTGGCCAGAATTAGGCTAGGATACAGACACATCTGGCAAGTTAGTAACGCTGTACCCATACCGGAACACTCAGCATGTAAACTTTGTGATAAACCTTTAAAGCATACACTTGAACACTATATTATTGAATGTGACACTGTCAAAGACTTCAGGCCACCTGACTTACTGTATCTTGAACTATGTAATTACTTCATTGAATCAGGTGTGCTTGAGGACATTCTTGCTGTTTATCCCAAATTTGCTAGCCCACACTGATTAGTCTTCAACTAGAATATGACTCCAATGTATGTGATCCACTGACCCATATATGCTGCTGGTGAATGTGATGTATTTCCTTCTTTGTGTACGAACCTCTGTCCTGCGTGGCAGTGAACAGTGGCATTACCCACATGAATCTGACCTATATATAGTGTCAATGAATATGATGCATTCTTTGTGTACGAACCTCTGTCCTGTATGGCAGTGAAAAGTGACATTACCCACATGAATCTGACCGACGTATATGTATGTATGTGTGCGTGTGTGCATGTATATGTACGTGTACATGTATATGTGTATGTATATACGCATATGTATGTATATGTGTGTGTGTGTGTGTTTACATATATGTATATGTACTGTCAATGAATATGATGCAAATCTTTGTGTACGAACCTCTGTCCTGCATGGCAGTGAACAGTGACATTATCCATATGAATCTGACCTCTATACATTTATAGTTGTTAATGAATATGATGTATTTCTTTGTGTATGAACCTCTGTCCTGCGTGACAGTGAGAAGTGATACCACCCTCAGTGTCAAGACCTGACTGAATTACTCAGAATAGGCAAACTGTACTACAAGCTCTGCCAATAAATTTGTTAAACTAAAAATTGTGACTTGTTAAATGTGAATTTATATCATCTAAGTTTTAATCTAAGGTGGATCACTGTGGCGGACATAGATGGGTCGCGGGTTGGGTTCTTGTAGTGCGGGCAGACTCCGGGGCCACCAGGCGTGGGGTCGCCCTCCGTTGATGTCTTCCCCGCGTAGGTGGTCTGGGCTGTGAGGGTCGTCCAGGAGCTTGTCCCAAACCTTCTTCCCTAGGCGATGGAACCTGAAGTTGAGGGCCTCTGTTTTATTTCTTAGGTGGATGGTTTCCACTGTCTCCTGGTAGGGTGGCGCTTGGCCACTGGCTGACCTCAAACACTTGTTTTGGAAGCTCTGTAGTTGTTGTAGTCTAGTCTTCCCGAGTGTGACGAGTGGTATAGATGGGTACTCCAACACAGGCCTCACCAGCGCCTTGTACAGTTTAAAACGTTTTAATTTGGCTGCGGCGACTTTGGCTTTATTTAGTCTGTCCTTCACGTGGGGAATGATGCCCGTCCGAGAAATGATGAGGCCGAGCAACCTGCCTTGTTTAGAGTACTCAATCTCTTCGTCGTCGATCATCAATGGCGCCGGCTTGAATTTGGCTACGGGTATGACCTCGAATTTCGTTTTGTTTGTTTTTATTTTTCCATTTATTTTCATACTCCGAGATCTCCTCTATTGCCCGAGCAGTGAGTCGCGCCATCCTTGCTGTGGACCTTCCTGGGCAGGTGACGATCTGTGTTACATCGTCGGTATACATGACGTACTCGCTGCCGACGATTGTGGGTGGCAGGTCAGCTGTGTAGAGCGTGTAAAGGGTTGGTGAGAGACAAGAGCCCTGAGGCACGCCGCTCGATAGTGAGAATTCTTCTCCAAAATGTTCTTGCATCTTGATTTTGGCTCTGCGGCCCGTATTGAAGTTGCACAGCAGGGGAGTCAGATTTTCGGGTAGCCCCAGTTGTATGATCTTATACTACAGCCTCGCGTGCCAAACTTTGTCAAACGCCTTGCTGACGTCCCTCAGTACTATGTTGCACTGCAGGCGGCCAGTCATGGCATTGGCGATCTGCTCGTAGGCCCGGGCTATGGCGGTGGATGTGCCTTTGTACTGGCGGAAGCCGAACTGGCGGGGATTATGCACGTCTTCGACCTCCAGATACATCCGCAACCGCTTGTTGACTATTTTTTCAAAGATTTTGGCAGGTACCTCTAGCAGCGATATTGGTCGAAAGTTTTCGACTTTGTTTGGAGGCTTCCCTGCTTTTGGTATGAGACGAATAACGGCGATTTTGAACATCTTAGGGAAGTATCCAGAGGCGAGGCAGGTGTTGCATATATGAGCAAGCCTCTCTATCATGTTGTCGGGGAGATGAGCCAGGATCTTCTTGTTAATGTGACTTTGACCAGGTGATTTGTTTTTAAACTCTTTTATGACGGCTGACACATCTGCAGGAACTATGCGCTCCGTCAGGTAGCTTCCGTCCACCAGTCTAGTGAAGTCAGTCCGTGGGAGCGGCTGGAGCAGGTGCTGATGGTCCTGCAACTAACCTAAAATGTCCTCCTCAGGAGGCGAAGTCAAACCCCAAGGGATTCTATCAAATGTCTCAAACTAAAACACGAGAAATGATTGGACCAATACAGTCAGATACTGGCGAACTAACTGATAACGACGGAGAAATGAGCAATAATCTGAATAAATATTTTTCAACAGTTTTCACCACCGAAATTTTAAACATGATACCCGAGGCACCGACTCTATACAGAGATAGTGAACAAAATAAATTAAGCGAGATAGTAGTGACTAGTAACGATGTTAGTATGTGTATGTATATTATGTATGCTGGATTATATATCATGTATGTATATTATGTATGTGCTCCATTTATGTATTATCTATTCAGCCTAGCTAGCAGCGTGTGGCAATGTTATTACCATATCCCACATGCTTAATTAATGTGCCTGGCGACGTATGGAAGCTGCTAATGTATCACTTGCCATACGTCGCCTATAGCAGTTGACAAGGAGCCTAGCCAGGGAGACCGCTGCTCTCCTTTGTGTACATACTCTTATCCAGTAAACCAAACCTACAAAACTATACAGGTGTTTGTGTTCTCTCCTGTATATAGAACATATTATTCAGAACCTAACATGGCGCAGTGATCCGATCTTACTGGATAATTACGAGTGATAGTGCAAAGTCTGTGAAAAGCCGGCTATGGACTCTAGCTTGGGTCAATTCCCGCGCGTGACCTCGCCTCGAAGAATTTCAGCAACTTTGAGCAGTGTCAGTGACAGTGATTTTCTGTGAAGTGTTTAGCGCATTGTGTGTTTCGTGCCATTCATGTGTGACCTTGTTCTAAAGGATTCCCAAGGTATACGGCACGTTCTGGGCAGTTGTAAGGAGTAGAGTTCAGTGCACCCGTCTCTGACCGCGTCCTGAGGGTACTGGGCTGACTGGGAGTCGCCGCGCCTCTCCCTCCACCCCCTCACAGCGCCGCCTCCACCCCCCCCTCACAGCTGGGGCGAGACTCTCTACCCGCCCGGGACACCACACATACACGCACTAACACTCGCTGACCGCGCGGCTTCTTATATATATTTTATATATATAACCTACTTATCTGTGTATTTAATTAATTTTTGTCTGAAATCTTGTTGATACGACGGGCTGACCGGTCAACACTGATTTAAGACATAGTACACAGAGGAAGTAGTTATGTCTCACGCCTTACGTAGCCGTGGACCCAGCGTCTGGATGAGCCAGGCGGGTGATAGCCCCGCAGAGATGGATGACCAGGCCGGCCACGACGCTCCAGCCCCCACATCGCGCAGTCCCTCACCTCAATATTCAGCGTTGTCTCCAGAGATAATTGCTTTACTGAAGTTTATGAGAGATGAGAAACGCGAGGATGAAGCTCACAGACGTTTGGCGGATGAGCACAGAAGGCAAGCAGAGGCAGAACGAGACCACCAACGGAGATTGGAAGACAGTGAACGGTTTGAAGCCTTGATATCTCGCCTCACTGTTAACCAAGCCCCTGGCTCTAACACTGCCTCGGTACTGACTGGTTCAGATACCTCATCCATGCTTCCTTCACGCCCCCCAGCCCCACCTAAAGCAGCAGCTCAAACGCCGCCCATCTTGAAGCCTGATGAGACTTTCCAGACTTTTCGTGAATGGCGGCGACGGTGGACTGATTATTCTACAATGGTGGATCTCCAGAGTTTGTCACAGCCTAAACAACTCATCCAGCTGCGTATGTGCCTGTCCTTGGAAATTCAGCGCGTCTTGGAACATACGTTGCAGGTACCCCCAACCTTTTTGCTGTCTGTAGAGGAGGTACTGGACGTCCTACAACGGCACATCAAAGGACAGCAGAATGAAGCTCTGCTCAGGAGGGAATTGTTTAGCTGCAGACAGATGGAGGGTGAGTCTTTTGATGCCTTTTACGTACGTCTTAAGAGAGCCTCGGAAGAGGTAGATATATGTCCAGGCCACCACCAGCAGTGCGAGGAGACCCAGTTGAGGCAGGTGATCCTGATGGGTGTTAAGGACGAGGAACTTGTCCAACGCCTCACCTCCCTCGACTCTTCCTCTTCTCTTAAGGATGTGTTGACGATATGTCGCTCCTATGAGGCTGCCAGGTGTGCCACCTCTGCCATCCATGCTCCCCCTACAGCTGTAAGCGCTGTGTCCCGGTACAAGAAGGACAAGAAGTCTGTTCCTACGCCTTCGCCCACCACGTCCACGCCCGGTTTATTTTGCAACAACTGTGGTAAGCAGCACGGAACACAGGTGTGTCCAGCTGCTCAGTCTACCTGCAACAGTTGTGACCGTAAGGGCCACTGGTCACTCACAGTACGGTGCCCAGCCAAACGCGTCCAGTGCAATGTGTGCGGTCGTCTGGGCCACTATGACAAGTGTTGCCCTTCCAACATACCCAAGGGACCGCGTCGGCGGAAGCTTCAGCCCCCCTCCACCAGAGAGGGCCGCCCACAGTCTTCCAATCAGAGGTACGACGACTCTTGACAACGCTCGAGCCACATTAGGAATGTGTGCTCCCCCCAGCGTCCCAGGACCAAAGTCCCCCAGTACATCAGTGTCATTGTGACCTACCGCAGTGCTTCATCCCGTCTTCAGATGTTGCCCGACACCGGCGCTGATGCTACAGTCATCGGTCCCCAGCATTTGCAATGCTTGGGGCTCTCTCCAAGTGATCTAGGACCGCCCCCCAAGGATCTCCGCTTTATGGCAGATGGTTCACAGATGACCCCGGCCCTGGGTTCACTCCAAGCACAAGTCACCTTTGGCAACAGGTCGTGTCAAGCCTGGATTGATGTGCATAACGGTGTCCAGACTCCTTTGCTGTCCTACAGACATTGTCAGGAGTTGGCCATCATCTCCCAGGACTTCCCCAAACCTATTCTTGAGGTAAAACACGCCAACAGGGTGCAAAAAGGGAGCAGCAACGACCCTGCTGCCGCCCTACCCCTGCCTCTTGCCAGTGACACCTCTCCTTCGGATGCTCGGAAGTACTTCCTGAAGGAATTCAGCGACGTTCTGGTGACCAAGTCCGCTCTGGAATCCAAGCCTCTCAAGAAGATGGCAGGCCCCCCCATGAGGATCCACCTGAGGGACGACGCGAAGCCATTCGCTATTTACACCCCTCGACTGGTTCCCCTGGCCTTCCGCGAGGCGGTCAAAAACGAGCTGGACTCCATGGTCGCCCAAGAAATTATTGTACCAACCGGCGATGACCCGTCTCCATGGTGTCACCCGATGGTTGTCGTCGCAAAACCTAAAGGTGGTGTTCGGATCACCACTGACCTTTCCAAGCTCAACAACCAGGTGTCTCGTCCTGCGCACCCTTCTCCCACGCCCTTTGCAGCTATACGCAGTGTGAACCCGAAGGCGCGCTTCTTCACGACGATGGACGCCCTGTGTGGATACTGGCAGATAGAGCTTGCCGAAGAAGACCGACCACTCACAACTTTCATCACCCCTCATGGACGTTACAGTTATTGCCGTGGCCCCATGGGATTCGCCGCTACAGGAGACGCTTTCTGTCTTCGAGGTGATATGGCTCTACAAGGTCTGGCAAACTGCGTGAAAGTGGTCGACGACATACTCGTGTACGACGAGGATTATATGGATCACCTCTGCCGTATCTACGAGGTACTCAACAGGTGCCGGAAGCACGGCATTACCCTAAATGCCGACAAGTTTGTTCTGGCCAGCTCTTCAGTTGACTTTTGTGGGTACACCCTCTCAGGGAATGGTATCGCAGCTGACCCGGAAAAGGTCCGCGCCATTACGGATTTTCCCACCCCTGCTAACCTGACCGACTTGAGGTCCTTCATCGGTCTCGTCAACCAGTTAGCAGAGTTTTCGTCGGACATCTCCGCAGCTGCTCAACCACTTCGCCCCCTGATGAGCCCCAAGAGGACATTCCTGTGGACCCCCGACCACGACAAGGCCTTCCAGCAAGTGAAACAGGCCCTGTCTCGTCCACCTGTCCTCGCCACGTTTGACCCAGCCTTGCCGACAGTTCTGCAGACAGATGCCTCACGCTTGTATGGCGTGGGATACGCCCTACTGCAGGATCATGGTGGAGGGCAGTTCCGGCTCGTCCAGTGTGGCTCGCGTTTCCTCTCTGACACTGAGACGCGCTACGCCACTATTGAGTTGGAGCTGTTGGCTGCGGTTTGGGCGATGTCCAAGTGTAGGTTTTACCTCATAGGCCTGCAATACTTTCACCTAGTGACCGACCATCGCCCGCTTGTCCCGATCCTCAACCACTACACGCTAGACGCCGTTGAGAACCCTCGCCTCCAGCGTCTGAAAGAGAAACTCTCGGCGCACATCTTCACTGCAGTGTGGCGTGCTGGTAAGGAGCTCTGCATCCCTGATGCCTTATCCCGCTCTCCTGTCAGCCGCCCTACTCCAGAAGACCATGTACTCGACGCCGACCTCGCTCTTTCCGTCAGGACCGTGGTCACTCTCCATGCCGTCCAATCCCTTCGTTCGGACCTGTCACCAGATGACGACAAGGCAATGGAGGACCTTCGAACAGCGGCCCGAGATGACCCTTCCTATGTCCGACTCGTCGAGTGTGTGAGGAATGGATTTCCTAGCAACCGCTACGATCTTCACAACACCCTGCTCCCGTATTGGAAACTCCGCGATGAACTCTACTGCGACGGAGACCTTGTTCTGTACGGAGCACGTGTAGTTGTCCCTGCTGCATCACGTCCCCACGCCTTGGCCCGCCTTCACGACAGTCACCGTGGAGCTGAGGCCACCAAACGACGTGCAAGACAGACTGTGTTCTGGCCCGGCATCAATTCCGACATCTCCAATGTTGTCCGTGCGTGTGAGCCCTGCCAAGTATTACAACCCAGCCAGCAGCAGGAACCCTTTATGAGTGACGACAACCCCACCCGCCCCTTTGAGTCTGTGTCGGCCGACTTTTTCTGTGTGTCAGGAAAGTCCTTCCTCGTTATCGTCGACCGTCTCTCTGGTTGGCCGGTTGTCATCAAGTGCGGTAATGACACGACGTCTGCCGCCACCATCAGCAAGTTCCGCCACTACTTCCGTGACGTGGGCGTTCCTGTACGCCTGCGAACCGACGGAGGGCCTCAGTTCACAAGCCGGGACTTTGCTGCGTTCCTCGACCGATGGGGAGTCCGGCATGTGTTGTCATCGCCCCATTACCCGCAGTCCAACGGCCACGCTGAGGCTGCTGTCAAATCCCTGAAGCACCTCATCCTTAAGGTGGCCCCTTCTGGGAACATTGACTGCGAGGCCTTCGACAGGGGTCTTCTTGAACTCCGCAACACACCTAACTACACCGGACGCTCCCCTGCCCAGGTTTTGTATGGACGCCCCCTTCGTTCTTGTGTCCCTGCTCACCCTCAATCCTTCTCCAAGGAGTGGCAGGCCAAGACAGAGGATTGTGATCGCCGAGCCGCCGAACGTGTTCAGGACGTCGTCGCCCGCTACAATGACCACGCCCGTTCTCTCCCCAGGTTGAGTGTCGGCACCCAAGTCCGTGTTCAGGACCCGACCTCCCTACGTTGGGACAAAGTAGGCGTAGTCATGGGTCTCGGCAGGTCACGGGACTACCAGGTGCGGTTACCCAGTGGTCGTGTGTGGTGGAGGAACCGCCGTTTTCTCCGACCCGTAACAATGCCTTCTGCTGGCCCCGCCACCAGTGTTGAGTCCCATACCCTTCCCAGTGATGAAGTCCCTCGACGCTCAGAACGGATCCAAAAGAAAAGGTCCGCTCAAGACTTTGCTATGAGCGTATAGGGGGGAGGGAGGTGTATGTATATTATGTATGCTGGATTATATATCATGTATGTATATTATGTATGTGCTCCATTTATGTATTATCTATTCAGCCTAGCTAGCAGCGTGTGGCAATGTTATTACCATATCCCACATGCTTAATTAATGTGCCTGGCGACGTGTGGAAGCTGCTAATGTATCACTTGCCATACGTCGCCTATAGCAGTTGACAAGGAGCCTAGCCAGGGAGACCGCTGCTCTCCTTTGTGTACATACTCTTATCCAGTAAACCGAACCTACAAAACTATACAGGTGTTTGTGTTCTCTCCTGTATATAGAACTTATTATTCAGAACCTAACAGTATGCATAACATTAAAATAAGTAAAGCATTAAACAACTAATTATCAGTTTTCACAGAAGAATTTCACGAGAAAACGCCAGAGGTGGAACTGATATTTAGAGGAAATGAGGAAGAGAAACTAAAGGATATCACTATCAGAAAAGAGGATGTTCTTAAGAAGATAAATGAATTAAAGACAAAATCCCCAGGGCCGGATGAAATTTTCCCTCGAGTTTTGAAAGAACAGATTTGCGGACCCCTCGTAAATTTATTTACAAAATAATTAGACACGGGGGTTGTGCCAGACTTGTGGAAACAGGCAAATGTAGTACCCATATTAAAAAAGGGAGACAGATCATCAGCATCAAATTCCCGACAGATTAGTTTGACGTCAGTAGTGGGGGAAATTTCTTGAATCAATTATAGCAAATAGCATCCGATCGCATTTAGAGAAAAACAAATTAATCTACGACTCTCAACATGGATTTACAAAGGGAAAATCTTTTCTAACAAATCTGCTAACGTTTTTTAGGAAAGTCTATGACGTAGTAGATATTGACGAAATTTACGATGTTATTTACTTAGAATTTAGCAAAGCATTTGACAGAGTACCGCATCGGAGGCTTCTAAGAAAAGATAAGGTTCATGGTATCGAGGGGAAAATTTTAAATTGGATAAAACCGTGGCTCACCGATAGAACACAGAGGGTCAGCGTAGATGCCTTTAAATCTGAGTGGGGCTTTGTAACTAGTGGGGTTCCCCAGGGGTCAGTACTGGGCCCACTCTTGTTCATAATCTACATAAACGATCTAGATACTGGAATCAGCAATGACATAGCAAGTTTGTGGATGACACCAAAATAGGGCAGTAGATTAATTCAGGGCAGGATGCAAATGCACTACAGGAGGACTGAAATAAATTGCAGGAGTGGTCAGAAAAATGGCAAATGATATTCAACACCAGCTCTGTGCAGCGTACTTAATATTGGAAGAACAATATACTGTCTATGTATACAGCCGTACCAACATCAACCTAGGGAAATCGACTTGTGAAACAGACTTCGGGGTACTTGTAAGCCCGGACCTTTGGCCTAGAAAATAGTGCGTTAATGTTCGAAATAAGGCAAACAGGGTATTAGGTTTTATATCTACAAGTGTAAGTAATGAGAGTGTGGAGGTCATATTGAAATTATATCTTGCGCTAGTCAGGCCGCATCTCGATTATGCTGCGCAGTTCTGGTGCCCTTATTATAGAATGGAGTAGGTGCAGTGAAGAATGGCGAAAATGATGGACTTAGAAACCTTCCATATCAAGATAGATTAAAGAAACTAAACTTGCATTCCCTAGGAAGATGAGGCTAGATAGATTCATGGACTATAGATAGTGGCTGTAACTCTCCACAGGAGCTGCCATGCACAGGTTAACCAGCCTATTGCCGACTATTTATTTTCTTATGTTCTTATGTTCTTAAATAGACACACTAAAGCCTAGTAAGTCACCAGGTCCCGATGAGATATTTGCCAGAGTAATAAAGGCATGTAAGGGAGAGCATAGTATGCCCTTAGCAAAGTTGTTTAACATGTCCTTAAAAACAGGTGTAGTACCAGAATTCTGGAGGATAGCGAATGTAATACCGATTTTCATGAAGGGAGATAGATCACTATCCTCTAACACCGTCCAATCAGTCTAACATCAATTGTAGGCAAATTACTGGAAGCAATCATTTCAAACTCTATTCGAAATCACCTGGAGAAGCACAAGTTGATCAATGATTCCCAGCATGGCTTCACAAGCGGGCGATCATGTCTATCTAATCTATTAACATTCTTTTCATCTGTTTTCGAATCAGTGGACGAGGGGCACAATTATGATGTGGTATATCTTGACTTTAGCAAAGCCTTCGACGGAGTCCCCCACGACAGACTAATAAGAAAAGTGGAGGCTCATGGCATTAAAGGAGATATTCTAAAATGGATTATGGCGTAGTTACAGGACAGGAAACAGCGTATGAGCATTAACGACACTAAATCCCATTGGAGCAACGTCACTAGTGGAGTTCCCGAAGGCTCAGTACTCGGACCATAGATATAGGCGTAGACAGCAACATGAGTAAATTTGCTGATGACACTAAAATAGGGCGTGTATTTAAATCTGACGAGGACTCCGCAAAAACTACAGGAAGATCTAAAACAAAATTTCGAATGATGAAAAATGGCAGATGAAATTCATTGTGGACAAATGAAAAGTACTTAGTATAGGAGATGTAAACAAGGAAACCAGATACCAGATGAACAACGATGTTTTTGAGAAATCCAAGTGCGAGAAAGATTTAGGAGTACAGTAATGATAAATAGGAATCTTAGGCCAAGTAAACAATGTGTATTTGCTCGAAACAAGGCTAATAAAGTACTTGAATTCATACAAAGGAGTGTTAGTTACAAGACTAGCGAGGTCATCCTAAAACTTGGATTACGCAGTTCAATTCTGGTCACCGTATTACAGAATAGATATAGAATCCTTAGAAAGAAATCAGAGGAGAATGACAAGACTAATCCCGGGCATTAGGAACCTTGAGTACAGAGACAGGTTAAAGCATCTTAATTTGCACTCCCTCGAGAGACGTTGAGTGAGGGGCGATATGATGGAGGTGTATAAATGGAAGTCAGGGCTAAACAAAGGGGACATTACATATGTACTCAAACTACCCAACCAGGAGCGAACTCGTAACAATGGTTTTAAATTAGACAAATTTAGATTTAGGCGAGAAATGGGTAAACATTGCTTCAAACATAGGTTGGATGGATATATGAGTGATAGGGGTTGGGTGTAAATGGGACTGCCCAGTATGGGCCAAGAGGGCATTTCCTCCATTCTTATGTGTTTATGTTCTAATAATATCCTGACCACGGGGGTTAGTTGTTATCTCTGCTCTGTAATCCTTTTGTGGTACCACTCACAAAATGAGTATGGGGTGCACAATAAACTAACCGCTGTAAGTGGCAAAACTGAAAATTAAATTAATTACATACACACACACACACACACACACACACACCAGCGACATACAAATGTACACACAGTTCACATACCTACACGTGCAGGTAAACAGACCAGTTCATTAAGAATGCTATAAGTTCCTTGACTTGATATAGGTATAATTAAACGCCTACTCCTGCACACCTGTTGTTCCTCCCACACACCTGCTGTACTCCTGCACACCTGTTGTCCCTCCCACACACCTGCTGTTACTCCTGCACACCTGTTGTCCCTCCCACACACTTGACGTTACTCCTGCACACCTGTTGTCCCTTCCACACACCTGCTGATACTCCTGCACACCTGTTGTCCCTTCCACACACCTGACGTTACTCCTGCACACCTGTTGTCCCTCTCACACAACTCCCGTTACTCCTGCACACCTGTTGTCCCTTCCACACACTTGACGTTACTCCTGCACACCTGTTGTCCCTTCCACACACCTGCCGTTACTCCTGCACACCTGTTGTCCCTTCCACACACCTGCAGTTACTCCTGCACACCTGTTGTCCCTTCCACACACCTGCCGTTACTCTTGCACACCTGTTGTCCCTCCCACACACGTGCCGTTACTCCTGCACATCTGTTGTCCCCAACACACATGCCGTTACTCCTGCACACCTGTTGTACCTCCCACACACCTGCTGTTATTCCTGTACACCTGTTGTCCCTCCCACACACCTGTCGTTACTCCTGTACACCTGTTTCCCTCTGCACGCCTGCCGTTACTCCTGTATATCTGTTGTCCCCCTACACACCTGCCATAACCCCTACACACTTGCCATCACCCCTACATACCTACCATCACCCCTGCACACCTGCTATCCCCTGTACACATCTGCCGTTACTTATGCACACCTGTTTTCACCCCTACACACATGCCATCACCCATTCACACCTGCCGATATTCCTGCACCTTTGCTGTCCCCATACACACCTGCCATCACCCCCTACACACCTGCCATAACCTCTATACACTTGCCATCACCCCAACAGCTGCCATCACCCTTGCGCACTTGCCATCACCCCTACACACCTGCCATTCCCTCTACACTTCTGTCGTTACTTCTGCATACCTGTTGTTACCCCTACACACATGCCATCACCCATTCACACCTGTCGTTATTCCTGCACCTACTCTGCCCCCTACACACCTGCCATCACCCCTACACACCTGCCATAACCTCTATACACTTGCCATCACCCCAACAGCTGCCATCACCCTTGCGCACTTGCCATCACCCCTACACACCTGCCATTCCCTCTACACTTCTGTCGTTACTTCTGCATACTTGTTGTTACCCCTACACACATGCCATCACCCCTTCACACCTGTCGTTATTCCTGCACCTACTCTGCCCCCTACACACTTGCCGTCACCCCTACACACCTGCCATCACCCCAATACACCTGCCGTCGCTCCCGCACAAGCCTGTTTTCCCCTACACACCTACCATCACCCATATACACCTGCTGTCACTCCTACACTCCTGCCATCACCCCTACACACCTGCCATCACCCTTATACGCCTTCCATCACCCCTACACACCTGCCATCACCCCTATACACCTGCTGTCACCCCTACACACTTGCCATCACCCCTACACACCTGCCATCACCCCAATACACCTGCCGTTGCTCCCGCACAAGCCTGTTTTCCCCTACACACCTACCATCACCCATATACACCTGCTGTCACTCCTACACACCTGCCATCACCCCTACACACCTGCCATCACCCTTATGCGCCTTCCATCACCCCTACACACCTGCCATCACCCCTATACACCTGCTGTCACCCCTACACACATGCCATCACCCCTACACACCTGCCATCACCCCAATACACCTGCCGTTGCTCCGGCACAAGCCTGTTTTCTCCTACACACCTACCATCACCCCTATACACCTGCTGTCACCCCTACACACTTGCCATCACCCCTACACACCTGCCATCACCCCTATACACCTACTGTCACCCCTACACACTTGCCATCACCCCTACATTCCTGCCATCACCCCAACACACCTGCAAGCACCCCTACATACTTGCCATCACCACTACACACCTGCCATCACCCCTACATTCCTGCCATCACCCCTACACACCTGCCATCACCCCAACATTCCTGGCATCATCCCTTTACACCTGCCGTCACCCCTACACACCTGCTGTCACCCCTATACACCTCTCATCATTCCTACATTCCTACCATCGCCCCTACACACCTGCCATCTTCCCTACACACCTGTCATCACCATGTATTAGCTTCTGTCTAACAGACAGTAATACTTATATAAATGTGGGTTATATACATTAGGTTTATATAATTACATCACCCACGGTAACTTTCCTATGAGCCGTTAGTAGTCATCAACTGAACGTGTGACAGTGTATTCCCACTGTGCCTCACACCTTGACCACAGAGTCATCAATTAAGTAGCCAGCTATCGCCAGTTCTACTCCCGTCTCTGAGCCACTGAGACGTGTGCTCTAAGAAGCTAGATATACACAAAGCTTCGTCAATTATTAACGCTCACAGCTCATAGCATTATTTACGGTTATATCCCAGTTATTGTGCAATAGTTTATACTCTTAATAAATGGAGAAAAGACCATTTGGGTTTGATAACTTAACCCATAAACTTTTATGAATGTTGCTGCCAGTTCACCTCTAATTAGTGATTCCACAGGTAACCGGAAACCGCTACAACCCTACACACCTGCCATCACCCCAATACACCTGCCGTTGCTCCCGCACAAGCCTGTTTTCCCCTACACACCTACCATCACCCATATACACCTGCTGTCACTCCTACACACCTGCCATCACCCCTACACACCTGCCATCACCCTTATGCGCCTTCCATCACCCCTACACACCTGCCATCACCCCTATACACCTGTTGTCACCCCTACACACATGCCATCACCCCTACACACCTGCCATCACCCCAATACACCTGCCGTTGCTCCGGCACAAGCCTGTTTTCTCCTACACACCTACCATCACCCCTATACACCTGCTGTCACCCCTACACACTTGCCATCACCCCTACACACCTGCCATCACCCCTATACACCTACTGTCACCCCTACACACTTGCCATCACCCCTACATTCCTGCCATCACCCCAACACACCTGCAAGCACCCCTACATACTTGCCATCACCACTACACACCTGCCATCACCCCTACATTCCTGCCATCACCCCTACACACCTGCCATCACCCCAACATTCCTGGCATCATCCCTTTACACCTGCCGTCACCCCTACACACCTGCTGTCACCCCTATACACCTCTCATCATTCCTACATTCCTACCATCGCCCCTACACACCTGCCATCTTCCCTACACACCTGTCATCACCATGTATTAGCTTCTGTCTAACAGACAGTAATACTTATATAAATGTGGGTTATATACATTAGGTTTATATAATTACATCACCCACGGTAACTTTCCTATGAGCCGTTAGTAGTCATCAACTGAACGTGTGACAGTGTATTCCCACTGTGCCTCACACCTTGACCACAGAGTCATCAATTAAGTAGCCAGCTATCGCCAGTTCTACTCCCGTCTCTGAGCCACTGAGACGTGTGCTCTAAGAAGCTAGATATACACAAAGCTTCGTCAATTATTAACGCTCACAGCTCATAGCATTATTTACGGTTATATCCCAGTTATTGTGCAATAGTTTATACTCTTAATAAATGGAGAAAAGACCATTTGGGTTTGATAACTTAACCCATAAACTTTTATGAATGTTGCTGCCAGTTCACCTCTAATTAGTGATTCCACAGGTAACCGGAAACCGCTACAACCCTACACACCTGCCATCACCCCAATACACCTGCCGTTGCTCCCGCACAAGCCTGTTTTCCCCTACACACCTACCATCACCCATATACACCTGCTGTCACTCCTACACACCTGCCATCACCCCTACACACCTGCCATCACCCTTATGCGCCTTCCATCACCCCTACACACCTGCCATCACCCCTATACACCTGCTGTCACCCCTACACACATGCCATCACCCCTACACACCTGCCATCACCCCAATACACCTGCCGTTGCTCCGGCACAAGCCTGTTTTCTCCTACACACCTACCATCACCCCTATACACCTGCTGTCACCCCTACACACTTGCCATCACCCCTACACACCTGCCATCACCCCTATACACCTACTGTCACCCCTACACACTTGCCATCACCCCTACATTCCTGCCATCACCCCAACACACCTGCAAGCACCCCTACATACTTGCCATCACCACTACACACCTGCCATCACCCCTACATTCCTGCCATCACCCCTACACACCTGCCATCACCCCAACATTCCTGGCATCATCCCTTTACACCTGCCGTCACCCCTACACACCTGCTGTCACCCCTATACACCTCTCATCATTCCTACATTCCTACCATCGCCCCTACACACCTGCCATCTTCCCTACACACCTGTCATCACCATGTATTAGCTTCTGTCTAACAGACAGTAATACTTATATAAATGTGGGTTATATACATTAGGTTTATATAATTACATCACCCACGGTAACTTTCCTATGAGCCGTTAGTAGTCATCAACTGAACGTGTGACAGTGTATTCCCACTGTGCCTCACACCTTGACCACAGAGTCATCAATTAAGTAGCCAGCTATCGCCAGTTCTACTCCCGTCTCTGAGCCACTGAGACGTGTGCTCTAAGAAGCTAGATATACACAAAGCTTCGTCAATTATTAACGCTCACAGCTCATAGCATTATTTACGGTTATATCCCAGTTATTGTGCAATAGTTTATACTCTTAATAAATGGAGAAAAGACCATTTGGGTTTGATAACTTAACCCATAAACTTTTATGAATGTTGCTGCCAGTTCACCTCTAATTAGTGATTCCACAGGTAACCGGAAACCGCTACAACCCTACACACCTGCTGTCACCCCTACATTCCTGCTATCACACCTACATACCTGCCATCACCCTTATACACCTGCTATCACCCCTATACACCTGCTGTCACCCCTACATTCCTGCCATCACCCCTACACACCTGCCATCACCCCTACATAACTGCCTTTACCCCTACACACCTGCCAACACCGCTACATACCTTACCGTTGTTGAATTTGGTCAGGTGTTAGACTAGGGGAGAGGTTAAGTGTTAGGCCAGGAGGGTGGAGGGAATTTCTTTTAATTTTGCCGCTTACCGGAGCTAGTTTATTGTGCACCCCATACTCATCCTGCGAGCGTTAACACAAAAGGATTACAGAGTATGGTTTACAAAGGGTCAGAATAATTATCCTCCGTGGTCAGGATATTATGGCACTGAATGTTACACAGGATTTCAAATACATTATTTGTTTAGTTCTATACATAAAGGGTAGCTTATTCACAACTAAGTGAGTACAGGAGTGTGAGGCAATATGTCTGGCCTCACACTTTGTTATTCACATTTGCATGAGAAGTATTCAAGCACATTGTGTGTTTGGTTCTATACATGGGAACTCATATAACTGCTAAGTGCAAAAAAGTGGATACAATTTTAATATGTCGGCTATCTTGCCATTAGAGATGAAGTGTTGTGCCATTTCACACACAGTGTGCTTGGACCTGTCCCTAAAAGGTTCTATCTTCACACAGTCGAGGACGTAGTGCTCAAGTGTGTGGCCATATGTCTGGCCACACACTTTACATTTAGTTTTGTTTACATCTGCTTGAGGAACATACTGCCAGAGGTACTTATATCCTAACCTTAATCTAGCGGTTACAACATCTTGTAATCTAGTGATCTTGTTACTTGCTCCATATGCATGTTTCACTTGATACATCTCATCATGGTAAACTATGGATCAACTAGTGCCTGTTTGCACTTGTCTACTTGCGTCAAATTCATCAATTAGTTCCTTCCTAATTACAGTTTTAAGGGTTCTTTTTGGCAGACCCAAATTGTATTCAACAGTGCCTTTGTTATACGCGAGTTTGGAGACGGCATCAACTACATTGACTACATCATTGTCAGAGAAAGAGATCTCCGAGATTTCCTCATAACCCGAGCAATACATGGCTCAGACCACTGCGACACTGATCATCGGCTCGTCACACCTGAGCTCTCATTTCACGTCGCCCCAAAACGGCGAAGGTAAGTAGCCGCCAGAAGAGGTTTTAACACTAGGCGTCTGGAGGATCCAGCAGTAGCACATGCTTTCGGAGAGCAGCTCGAACATGGGCTGATAAGCAACCCGACAACAAAAAACCCAAATCTCAGTGCCGAATGGGGTATTCTCGACACTGCCATGAGAAAAACCTGCAGAGACCCTCGGCCAGATCGAAAGAATACACCAGGACTGGTTTGTTGAAAATTGCCCGGAAATCAATGTACTCGTTGATGATAAACGTGCTGCTTTAACTGACTAGCAGAACAACCCTCAGTCACAGATCAAAGCTGATACATTCCGCAAGAAGAAAGTGTCGGCCTAGCGCGAACTTCGCAATTTAAAGAAAAACTGGTTTATAAATAAAGCATGTGAAACGGAAAAAGTTGCAGATCAACACAAGATGCGCTTATTTTTCAATTGCACTAAAACATTTTATGGGCCAATGACTCATGGCACAGCCCCTCTCTGCTCATCCGACGGTAATTCCTTAATTAAAGATGAGGAATGTTTCCGTCAGCGCTGGAAAGAGAACTACTATTCGCTGCTCAACCGAAGCACCGATGTGGATGTCCTGACTACCCAGCAGGTCTCCCAGTATTCACAGCTGACCCATCTCAGCTACCTTCCATCCCTGGATGATGTAGCTATTGCCATGAAACAGATGAAAAATAACAAAGCCTTAGGGCCAGATGGAATCTCAGCCGAGGTGTTTAAAGCAGGAGGACCTCTGCTTACTCGTCGTCTCCACTCTCTCCTGGAGAATAATACTGTATGGGAAAAGGAGGAAATCCCACAACCTCTTAAAAACGCGTCCATCGTCAATATTTTTAAGAACAAGGAAGACAGGCCGACTGTGGCAACTACAGCGGGATCTCGCTGTTGTCCGTAGCTGGCACGATTATCTCCCAAGTCCTCCTAAACAGCATCGCTACCTGTGCATGGGCTTCATTGACCTAATCAAGGCCTTTTACAGAGGTCAACAAGGAAGCCCCTGGCCCTCGTTTTGGCTGTCCACCAAAATTCATTGCCATCGTAAGGCAAATCCACGATGGCATAAACGGCAGTGTCCTGCACATTAGAATCCAGTCTGAGTTCATCCCCATCCAAATGGGGGTTAAAGCAAGGATGTGTACTGGCACCAACTCTCTTTTCCGCTTTCTTGGCTGCCTTCCTTACTCGTGCCAGTGCCAATTTAGCTGGCAGGGTGGACATCGAGTACTTCAAGCTGGAACAATGGTGTCGACAGCTTACATTACTGAACACCTATGCAGATGAGTATGCACACTTCGGCCTTGAGGTAAATGTACGTAAGACTCAAATTCTCTTTCAGCCTGCCCCTGGTTCAGCAGCATCTCCACCATCCATCCAGCTCAGTGGTACTGCCCTCTCTAATGTTACCCACTTTCGGTATCTCGGCTCCCACCTGTCCACCACCGAGGACATCAATGAAGAGATTCAACATCAGATCAGATGTGCATCTCGAGCCTTTGGGAGACTCCGTACCCGTGTCTTCAGCTATAGGGACCTGAAATTATCTACAAAGTTACACGTATATCGAGCAGTGGTCCTCCCCACCCTGCTATATGGCAGTGAGACATGGGTCACATACAGGAGGCACCTCAAGGCACTTGAAAACTTTCACCAACGTAGTCTACGCTCCATCCTCCGAGTTCGCTGGGAAGATAAGAGAACAAATGCCAGTATTCTCACTAACACCAACTGTAGGAGCATCAAGGCTACCATTATCCATGAACAACTACGTTGGACTCGCCATGTTACCCGCATGGACGACAGTAGACTGCCAAAGCAGCTACTTTACAGTCACCTAACGAATAGTAAACGTAACGCTTGAGGGCAACTGAAAAGATACAAGGCTAGTCTTAAGACAAACCTGAAAAAATGCCAAATCCACCCCCTCACTTGGGAGACAATTACTCCACACCATAACGCTTGGAGGAGCACCACACAAGAAGGTGTCAATGCTTTCGAATTAGCCCGACTGCAAACCGAGGCAGACAAGTGCCAACGCCGGAAAGGCGCTGCCGCCGCCCCTCAAATACAAGATGCAGCCATCCACATGGTGCAACATCAATGAACAACTCTGCCGGTCCCGTATTGGCCTCTTTAGTCACCTCAGAGCTCACCAACGAAGGTGACATCCTTAATAACTCATATCATTGTCTCAGCTGGATGATCGTCATACTTAGTTCCGAATGCAGGCAAAGTAGTAGTAGTTACCTGTTGTATATCAGGTGAAGTACAAGGGATAGTTAGCTGTTGTATGACAGGTGAGGTACAGGAGATAGTTAGCTGTTGTATGGCAGGTGAGGTACAGGGGATAGTTAGCTGTTGTATGGCAGGTGAGGTACAGAGGATAGTTAGCTGTCGTATGGCAGGTGAGGTACAGAGGATAGTTAGCTGTCGTATGGCAGGTGAGGTACATGGGATAGTTAGCTGTTGTATGGCAGGTGAGGTACAGGGGATAGTTAGCTGTTGTATGGCAGGTGAGGTTCAGGGATAGTTAGCTGTTGTATGGCAGGTGAGGTACAGCGGATAGTTAGCTGTCGTATGGCAGGTGAGGTACAGGGGATAGTTAGCTGTTGTATGGCAGGTGAGGTACAGGGGATAGTTAGCTGTTGTATGGCAGGTGAGGTACAGAGGATAGTTAGCTGTTGTATGGCAGGTGAGGTACAGAGGATAGTTAGCTGTTGTATGGCAGGTGAGGTACAGCGATAGTTAGCTGTTGTATGACAGGTGAGGTACAGGGGATAGTTAGCTGTTGTATGGCAGGTGAGGTACAGGGGATAGTTAGCTGTTGTATGGCAGGTGAGGTACAGGGGATAGTTAGCTGTTGTATGGCAGGTGAGGTACAGGGGATAGTTAGCTGTTGTATGGCAGGTGAGGTACAGGGGATAGTTAGCTGTTGTATGGCAGGTGAGGTACAGCGATAGCTAGCTGTTGTATGGCAGGTGAGGTATAGCGATAGTTAGCTGTTGCATGGCAGGTGAGGCACAGGGGATAGTTAGCTGTTGTATGGCAGGAGAGGCACAGGGGATAGTTAGCTGTTGTATGGCAGTTATGGGTTTCTCAGGCTGTGTGTACATGGTTCAGGGACCTTGCGTGTGTAATAATAATAATAATAATAATTAACGGTTTATTGAAAGAGCTTGGCAGCCAGAAGGCTGAAAATATACAGTTACATATTTGGGGAATGGGTTTCGAATTACAAATAATATACAAGTAACATAAGTGACACAAATAAGACATATAATAACTAGATGGGGAAAAGCTCAAACTACAGTTCATTTCAACATAGTGACAGTGCAAGGAGTAGTGTTTACTGGGAGTGAATACACTGGTTTATTACAAGTTATTGATAATTTTTACAATGGTTGGGACTGGGCTGTTCTTATAGCGATCAGTTCGTGCACGTATGGGCTGGATGCGGTTGTGGTGTCGAACAGCAATTCTCGGACTAGGGATCTCAGGTGGGTGTCGAGGATGGTGTAGAAGCTTCTTACCAAATTTGCAGATGAAGTCGTGATGATGGTCAGTGAGAGTCGAAAGGGTCAGTGTGTTGAGCGCTTCTTGATATGTGGAGTAGGAAGGGGAGAGAATAATCTTGCATGCCCTCTTTTGCACTTTTTCTAGGTGTTTACGTTGTGTGGCATTTAGGGAGGAAGACCAGGTGGGGGAGGCATAGGTGAGCTTGGGAAGTATGAATGTTGTGTAAACACTGAGGAGCTCGTGTGCAGGAACTCCGAGGGACTTGAGTCGGCGGAGGAGGTGGAGACGGAAACTGGAGGATTTGATAACTTCACTGACGTGTGGTTTCCAATTTAGTTTGTTGTCTATGGTGACGCCGAGGAGCTTCGTGGAATCTACAACCTGGAGTGTGTTCGGACCTAGAGTAATGGAAGGAGGTGGAACAATGTCGGAGGAGAGGTTGATGTGCATAACCATGGTCTTGGTATGGTTGATGGTGACATGGTTGTTGGTGGCCCAGTTTTGGAGACTGTTCAATAAATCCTGAAGGGCGGTATAGTTGGGAGCAGCATTGTTGACGCTGATCCCAATGGTGGAGTCGTCGACATATTTCCAGCGAGCAGGGGTTTCTCTTAGGGCATCATTGATGAGCATAAGGAAGCAGAGTGGTCCCATCTTGGTGCCTTGGGGGACGCCACAGGTGAGTGACTGAAAGGTGGAGACAGCCCCTCGGAAGCGTACAGCTTGGCGTCGGTCACTGAGGAAGTCTGTAAGCCATGGTATAAGACTTTTCCGAAGCCCGAGGTCAATAGCTTTGTTGATGATTATATTGTGGTCGACTAGGTCGAACGCTTTAGTAAAATCAATGAAGGCGACTGCTACAGACGTTTTTCGTTTCTCGAGATGGCGGTATATGTAATCGAGAAAGCTGACAAGACAGTGAGTGGTGGAGGAAGTTTTCATGTTGCCAAATTGCTGAGGGTCTACGACTCCTGCAATATCAGCATAAGCAAAGTCGAACACAAAACTTTCACAGATTAGGCTGGGTATTGGGGTGATTGCAATAGGTTGTAGCTGATTTAAAGATTGTGGGCTGGTTGACTTGGGCACTGATGATACATAAGAGGTCTTCCAGTCAGCTGGGCATCTGGCTTGACTGAGAGAAGCATTGATGATGGAGCATAGGGGTTTAGCAAGCTCCGGGGAGAACTCCTTGAAGAGTTTCATTGGTAAGTCAATGGGGGTGGTAGAGCGTTTTAATTCTAGTTTGTCCAGGCGTTTTGCTACTTCAAATTCTTCTACTAAGTCAGTGGGAAGGGGGGCTGGTAGGTAAGCAGGGAGAGTGGTTGTGTCAAGCCGGGGGAGCGTCTGGCATATAGTAGCGAAATGGTTATTTGTTTGCTCAGCTGCGTCAACATTAGTGAGATGGCTAAGGAAGGGGAGGGGGTGTGTATTATTGTTTAGTCCACAGAGTTCTTTAAGCTTACCATACCATTGACTGATGTTGGTCTGCTTCAGGTGTTGTAATTTGGTTGGGTAGTGGGACTTCTTTGCAGTGCGTATTTCGCGGATGACTCGGTTGCGAAGGGACCTGTAGCGGATGTGGTCATTGAGATGAAAGGCTCTGTCTCTCTGTTGCATAAGTCTTTTGATCCGAGGTGTGATCCAGGGCAAGTCAGCTGGGTGAGATCTGACGGACTTCTCGGGGAAGAAGTGGTGGTGAGCTTCCGTGGTGGTGTTGGTATAATTTATCCAATTGGTTTCCACGTCATCCACGCTAAGTACTTCAGTCCAGGGATGGTGAACTATCCACTGCCCGAAGAGGCGCACTGCAGAGTCAGTAATCAGCCTGTAGGTCTTGATGTAGGGTCTCTGTACTTGAGTGGGAGTGGTAGCTGGGGACCAGAGCACTGATAAGTGTGTGCTACACCCGATAGGAGGCATTGGTTGAGGTGGTTGGTACTGGTCCGCTAAGTCAGTTAAGATAAGGTCAAGGGTATTTTGACCGTGTGTGGGGAAGGTCACGACTTGTGATAGTGATAGCTGGTCCTGGATATCAGTGGTGTCAATTTCATTAAAATCCCCACATAATACTAACTTGGCACATGGGTACCTAACTCTGAGGTGGTCTGAGGTGGTGATGAGATGATTAATAAGAGTGTCTCTGGTGGGTGAGCGAGGCGGATGGTATGCCACACAGATTATGATGGAAGCAGTGTTGCGCGGGTGGGCCCGTGGCACGACACGTACCCATAATGCTTCCACATCTGCTGGGACTTGAACATCCAGGCGTGACGGGCGTAGGTCATCTTGACAGAAGAGGGCAACGCCCCCTCCGCGTCTATGTGAACGAAGGTGATGTGTGTGTGTGTGTGTGTGTACTTGTGTGTATGTATATGTGTGCTCTTATATGTGTGATGGGTGTGTGGGGGAAGGTACAGAGCGGGTGGGGGTGTTAGATGAAGGGATGGGGGTGAGGGGCGGATGCACAGTAGGTGGGGTGGGAGGAGGGGTGAGGGTAGTGTGTGTGTGTGTGTGTGTAATAATAATAATAATAATAATAATAATAATAATAATAATAATAATAATAATAATAATAATAATAATAATAAAAAAAATAATTATAATAGTAATAATAATAATAATAACAATAATAATAATAATAATAATAATAATAATAATAATGATAATAATAATAACACTTAATGGCAGCAGGAAGGCTGAAAATACATAGTTACATAATTTCGGAATGGGTCTCTTGATTTACAAATAATATACAATATAAGTGATACAAATATGGTACATAAAAACCAGGTGGGGAGAAGCTCAAACTACAAGGCATTTCAACATAGTGACAGTGCAAAGAGTAAGATTGACTGGGAATAAATATACTGGTTGATTACAAGCTATTTATAATTTTTACAATGGTTGGGACTGGGCTGTTCTTATAGCGATCAGTATGATCAGTATGTGCTCGTATGGCTGGATGCGGTTATGGTGTCGAACAGCAATTCTCGGAGGAGGGATCTCGGGTGGTAGTAGGAGCCGGTGTCTCAAGGATGTCAAGGATGGTGCAGAAGCTTCTCACCAAATTTGCAGATGAGGTCGTAGTGGAGGTCAGAGAGAGCCGAGAGGGTCAGTGTGTTGAGCACTTCTTGATATGTGGAGTAGGAAGGGGAGAGAATAATCTTGCATGCCCTCTTTTGCACTTTTTCTAGGTGTTTACGTTGTGTGGTATTTAGGGAGGAAGACCAGGTAGGGGAGGCATAGGTGAGCTTGGGAAGTATGAATGTTGAGTAAACACTGAGGAGCTCGGGTGCAGGAGCTCCGAGGAACTTGAGTCGGCGGAGGAGGTGGAGACGGAAACAGGAGGAATTGACAACTTCATTGACGTGTGGTTTCCAATTTAGTTTGTTGTCTATGGTGACGCCGATGAGCTTAGTGGAATATACAACCTGGAGTGTATTGGGACCTAAAGTAATGGAAGGGGCTGGGACAACGTTGGAGGAGAGGTTGATGTGCATAACCATGGTTGATGGTGACATGGTGACGTGGTTGTTGGTGGCCCAATTTTGGAGACTGTTCAATAAATCCTGAAGGGCGGTATAGTCGGGAGCAGAATTGTTGACACTGATCCCAATGGTGGAGTGTGTGTGTGTGAATCCATGTACACTTCTTTTAACAAACATCTCACTCCGTCACTACTCCCTCCCTCCTTCCCCCTATCCTTTTTTTTGTGTGTAGAGAAAGGATGGGTGAATGAAGATTAGAGGTGAGGGAAGGAAGTTATAGTTCGGAAATTAAAGAAATTAAAGAGGAGGTAAGAGAGGGCGGGCTGACCGCCTAGCTATGCTAATAATGTGTTAGGGTTGTGTCATAGGTTAGTTATTGTCTGTCGGTACAGGCACTAGACATCCTACTCTATCGCATATATGGGTGTTTTAAGGGCCTTATTTCATATTCCGCCGACCCCACTGACGGATGCCGGTCTAGGGAGGTTGTCTATTGCCTGGCCGTGTACATCGGGGGTGGTAATGGACCTTTTGAGATTTGGTAACTTTTTTGGGAACCATGTATGGTTGTTGTCGTTATCTGGTGGGAGTCTTTGAAGGAGTTCTTGCTCTGATCGTTCTATCGTTTGCCAGATTTTGCTGGCCAGGGTGTGCAGCTGCTGGTTGATGGGTTTTATTCTCAGGTCTCTATGTATCTCGGCTGTGGTTCTGGTGAAGGGGTATCTTTCACCTGTGACGAATCTTCGGGCTTCATTTTGTACCACCTGTAATTTAAATATTTGAGTGGTGCTCATAATGTGAAGAGGTACTGCTGGGTAAGTTAATATCGGTGTGATAAATGATGTCACCAGGCGGAGTTTTATTTTCTCAGGAAGCGCTTTAAAGCGGTATAGTATTCTCAGCTCTCTTCTTGCCTTTTCCTTCCTGGTGTGGACATGATGGGAGTAACCTGTCGTGGATATATGTAGGCCCAGGAGGGTGCCTCTGCTTTTGTATTATATATGGGCATTATTGATTACTAATGGATGGGTTTTCCTTCTGCGTAAGGGTATCACTGTGAATTTCGGGAGACTGGTTTGGATTTTCCATTGTTTTTCGTAATTATTTACCCTCTCTAATTCCCGCCTTCTGTTGTCGACCTGTAACGCTCGCGATTTTCCTTGATGTGTTGCTATTTGAGTGATGTCATCTGCATACATAATATCTTCGTTACCTATTCTAGTGGGAGGCGGAGTGTCACTTGTGTAGATAATATATAGGGTGGGGGAGAGGACGCTTCCCTGAGGGACTCCACTCATGAGTGGGAAGGTCTCTCCTGTGTGTTGTTCTACCCTCAGTCTGGCATTTCTGCCGTCAAGAAAGTTGCAAAGCAGCTTTTCAATGTTGGCGGGAAGTCCGAGTTGGAGGAGCTTATATTTTAGAAAGTCATGCCAGACTTTGTCAAATGCCTTCGCTACATCCCTGAGAGTTAGATTACATTGTCTACCACTCGCCGCGGCTCTGGCTATGTTTTCGCATGCCCGGGGTATTGCTGTTGTGGTGGACTCTGTTTGTTGTTTCCAGGTGATTTCTCAGACGGTTATTGATGATTTTCTCTAGGATTTTTCCAGGTACTTAGAGGAGGGAGATCGGTCCGTAGTTTAGTGGGACGGCTGGGTTCTTTCCTTGTTTTGGTGTTAGGGTAATAATGCCCTCTTTGAATTTAGTTGGGAAGTAACCTGAGGCCAGGCAAGCATTCATTGTGGTTCTCAGTCTCTCCATGGCCGGGTTGTTTATGTGGCTGAGGATCTCCTTGGTGATGCCTGAATATCCAGGGGCTTTATTTATGGCATTGGAAATGGCTCTGTTGAGTTCTCCCGAGGTGATTGGTTTGGACAGTGGGCTGTCCACTCTCAGATCCTCCCATATGATTTCAGGGGAAGGCTGAGTGCGGTGTGTCTGGCCCCGGAGTTCATCAAGGACGAGCTCCTCGTGGGTACCATCGAATCCCCTATTCTCTTCATTTGTGATTCGGAAGATGTTCCTCCATATGTCCCTGAATATGGGTTCTTTGTCTTGGTCGTCATATATTTTGCTTCCCGCTTGGTCAGTTATATATGATGACTCGTTACGGCTGCAACCTTTCAATCTCTTAACTCGACGCCAGAACTCTCCTGGATCGTTGTATGTATGTAAGAGTTGTTCAACTATTTCTGCCCATTTAAGGTTGCTTTGTTCCAGAGATCTTGTTTTTATTTCCTTCCGTATTCTTCTGTATGTATTGTAGCTTACGATGTCCCAACCATGGGTCTCGGCTCTGTTGTAGCAGTTGGAACTGGTTTGTGAGGGCTATGAGTTCTGGAGTCTGTTGTGGGTGGGGGAGAGTTCTGTTGCGTTTGAGAGGCGTGGCCTCCTGGTAGGCTGTTCCTATGGCTTCACACCATGTGTTGATTTCTTCGTCTATTCTGTTCACCGGCTGACTGTCTATGGTCTGCAGGATTGTCATGTCCTTGGCCACATGTTCGGCTGTAGCTTTTTCGTTGAATAGTTCCCAGTCGGTCTGCTTGGCGATCCTCTGTGGTGGAGCTGGTAGAGTTATTGGTGTTGCTGAGATGGTCATGATTATAGGTAGGTGGTCGCTGGAGGTTACAGGGCCTTGTTCAAAGAGATAGTTGTGAAAGCATCTGCCGTTTGTTATTGCTATATCTGGAGTAGTGGCTGAGTTCCTACTGTAGAACGTGGGGAAGTCCGGGTCTATTAGTTGGGCTTTTTTGTCTGTTATGAAGCCAGCGAGGCCTCTTCCAACATTGTTAGTTGTCGTCTTACCATCTAGTAGAGGATGTCTGGCGTTCATGTCTCCAATGATGTAGGTTGGGTGGTGGTATGATAGGAGTCTGTGGAAGTCCCCTTAAGGCAGGTAGTCCCTGCGTGGTGGGAGGTAGGTTGTGGCTATTATGATTGGTCCTGTGGTCAAGTTGATTTGAACAGCGAGAGTTTCAGAGGTGAAGTCGTCTATGATTCTGTGGTGGACATCTCTTTTAACGGCGATGGCCACCCCGTCATTTGGCTCCTCTGGTAAATTGGATTTATGGATCCTGTAACCAAATATTTTCAGTTCCTTAGCCGCCTTTTGGCCGTGTGAGTTTATGAGTATAATAACTGCGTCAACTTGGTTGTATTGGCTGGACAAACTGAATTTATTAGTTCTCCAGTGGAGGACGTTATGTTGCATTATTTTCCTCCCTTTCCACCCTCCTTTCGTCCCTCCCACCCCTCCCGCACCTCTCCGCCCCTCCCCCCAACACAAACACCGCTGGTCGTCCTTTAACTCGTACGTCGCGATAAATTGATTTCGTGAGTGTAGCCCGTCATCTGCCGTGAGGGAGGGGGGAGGGGGGGGTGGGGTGTGGCGGGACATCAGGAGGGAGGGGTAGGAGATGTGGTAGGAGGGGAAAGAAGGTTTAATAACTTCCCTCTATTCTTCCTTCCTTCCTTCCTGCCTTCCTTCTTTCCTTCCTTCCTTCCTTCCTCACCTATCTTCCTTCTTCTACTTCGTTTATTCCTCCTACCCCTCCCTTCCTCCCGTACCCCCATTTCCTCCCCTACCCTTCCCCTCTTCTCTCTTCCCGTCTTCCCCTTCCCTAGCCCTTAAGGGGAGATGGGTGATCTTCCTCCCTCCCATGACCCCTTTCCTGACGGTCGCCAGGAGAGAGAGAGAGAGAGAGAGAGAGAGAGAGAGAGAGCACAACATGACGAGTAAAACACTAACGATAACACACACTGTTCCTCCACACCGTCTCTCACCACACACTGTTCCTCCACACCGTCTCTCACCACACACTGTTCCTCCACACCGTCTCTCACCACACACTGTTCCTCCACACCGTCTCTAACCACACACTGTTCCTCCACACCGTCTCTCACCACACACTGTTTCTCCACACCGTCTCTCACCACACACTGTTCCTCCACACCGTTTCTCACCACACACTGTTCCTCCACACCGTCTCTCACCACACACTGTTCCTCCACACCGTCTCTCACCACACACTGTTCCTCCACACCGTCTCTCACCACACACTGTTCCTCCACACCGTCTCTCACCACACACTGTTCCTCCACACCGTCTCTCACCACACACTGTTCCTCCACACTGTCTCTCACCACACACTGTTTCTCCACACCGTTTCTCACCACACACTGTTCCTCCACACCGTCTCTCACCACACACTGTTCCTCCACACCGTCTCTCACCACACACTGTTCCTCCACACCGTCTCTCACCACACACTGTTCCTCCACACCGTCTCTCACCACACACTGTTCCTCCACACCGTCTCTCACCACCCACTGTTCCTCCACACCGTCTCTCACCACACACTGTTCCTCCACACCGTCTCTCACCACACACTGTTCCTCCACACCGTCTCTCACCACACACTGTTCCTTCACACCGTCTCTCACCACACACTGTTCCTCCACACCGTCTCTCACCACACACTGTTCCTCCACACCGTCTCTCACCACACACTGTTCCTCCACACCGTCTCTCACCACACACTGTTCCTCCACACCGTCTCTCACCACACACTGTTCCTCCACACCGTCTCTCACCACACACTGTTCCTCCACACCGTCTCTCACCACACACTGTTCCTCCACACCGTCTCTCACCACACACTGTTCCTCCACACCGTCTCTCACCACACACTGTTCCTCCACACCGTCTCTCACCACACACTGTTTCTCCACACCGTCTCTCACCACACACTGTTCCTCCACACCGTCTCTCACCACACACTGTTCCTCCACACCGTCTCTCACCACACACTGTTCCTCCACACCGTCTCTCACCACACACTGTTCCTCCACACCGTCTCTCACCACACACTGTTCCTCCACACCGTCTCTCACCACACACTGTTTCTCCACACCGTCTCTCACCACACACTGTTCCTCCACACCGTCTCTCACCACACACTGTTCCTCCACACCGTCTCTCACCACACACTGTTCCTCCACACCGTCTCTCACCACACACTGTTCCTCCACACCGTCTCTCACCACACACTGTTCCTCCACACCGTCTCTCACCACACACTGTTCTTCCACACCGTCTCTCACCACACACTGTTTCTCCACACCGTTTCTCACCACACACTGTTCCTCCACACCGTCTCTCACCACACACTGTTCCTCCACACTGACTCTCACCACACACTGTCACACACCACACACTGTTCCTCCACACCGTCTCTCACCACACACTGTTCCTCTACACCGTCTCTTACCACACACTGTTCTTCCACACCGTCTCTCACCACACACTGTTTCTCCACACCGTCTCTCACCACACACTGTTCCTCCACACCGTCTCTCACCACACACTGTTCCTCCACACCGTCTCTCACCACACACTGTTTCTCCACACCGTCTCTCACCACACACTGTTCCTCCACACCGTCTCTCACCACACACTGTTCCTCCACACCGTCTCTCACCACACACTGTTCCTCCACACCGTCTCTCACCACACACTGTTCCTCCACACCGTCTTTCACCACAAACTGTTTCTCCACACCGTCTCTCACCACACACTCACTTGCATCAACATTTGTTATATTGGCCCAAAACATTATTTGAAGTAAGTCAGTGTTTCTTTAATTTTCTGAACGTGTGTGAGTGTGTGTGTTTGTGTGCGTGCGTCTGTATGTGTGTGTCCGGCACCGACACAGTGGGCGGAGTTTAGCAAGACCACGCCCACCCCCCCCACCCCCACACACTCATTGCAGTACGATCAATTACTCTTTACATTAATTACTCCTCTTAATGGTGTTATTAACTCTAAAGTTATGTGTCTCTTTACATTAAAATATCACGTATGTTTATGTTTTGTAGACGGAGTTGTGTTGGGAGCAATAGCAATTTAATTAGTAGCTACGTGTATAATTTACCTGGTAATTAAGGTACTGACTACCTACGCACCTGTGTAATAGGTTTTTCTCATACTTTCGTTGGATTTTAGACAGTAAGAGCTGTGTATGTAATACAGGAATAATGTTTATGTTAGGATAAGACATATATAAACACTGTGTACGGCTCAAGTAGTTCATGATAGCTTCGCCCGTACGACATGTTTTCCCGCGAGATGTAACTCCGCTGCCGGCAACATGTGCACGAGTCAGTGGGGAACCTCAAGCCTGGAGGTGGGGTGGTCGTGGCGGCCATGTGCACCAGTGTTGTGAACGCCTAGGACATGTGCACACACCAGGATTAGCCGAGCAAACACCTTCCTCGCCGTGCCGCTCATACAGATATAAACGCTGCGACACCTGCACGGGAGAAAGTGCTGCCGCTGTAGTAATTGTTGTTGTGTTTTGCAACAGTTGAAGTTTGCAACATAAGGATGATCGACTTAGCGTAGATATCAATTGCAAAGTTGTGTAGTGAATCGACGAGGTTATAAGATAATGACCAATAATAGTACGATAATTGTGATATAATTAAATGTATTAAAACATCTCGGTGACCACACACGCACCTTAACGAGTGTTGACAGAGATATTTACACACACACACACGCTCGTGCAACAAGCAGTGCAATGTGGTCCTGGATGCCCCAACGGGTGTCACGGGTACTGATGCCCTCCCTGGTGTCCCTGTTGGTGGTTCTGTTAACGAGAGGACGGCGAACGGAGGGATCATCGAGTTTCAGCAACAGTATCAGCGTAGCGTCATGCAGGGCGTCGTGTTTACATGTGGTAAGTAGCTGCTGCCTCCTCTCTTTGTATTACCATCTTAATAGTTAGTAGTAAGAACGATATTTTATAATCAGTATTTTCTGTTTTCTGTTTTCATGAATATTTTAGAAATTGTCAATGTAAATAATAATAATAATGATAAGAGTCAGTGAAACTTTTGGAATACCTGCTGATTTTAGTACCAAGTAGTAGTACCAATGGTGAATGTAATCCCAGATTGTCACACTACTGTATACTATAGTGGTACCAAATGCTTTGTATTGGTACCCCATCATGCTATAACTGCATCTTAAAAGAGATAAATAGATAGATAGATAGGCAGACAGGTACTATTATGCATTATAATCTGGACCCCAATAATATTATTATTATTATTATTATTATTATTATTATCATCATTATTATTATCATTATTATTATGATCATCATCATTATCATTATTATTATTATTATTATTATTATTATTATTATTATTATCATCATCATCATCATCATCATCATTATTATTATTATTATTATTATCATTATTATTATTATTATTATTATTATTATTATCATTATTATTATTATTATTATCATCATTATTATTATTATCATTATTATTATCATTATTATTATTATTATTATTATTATTATTATTACTATTATTACTACTACTTTTATTATTATTATTATTATTATCACATTTTTATTATTATTAATATTATTATTATTATTAAAGTCACTTGGCCAAATATCCTTAAGCGGTGATTAGTGTTCTCTCGCCCTGCCCTACCCTACCCTACCCTGCCGTGGTCATCATAAACTCAGTCACCAGGAAACATGTTGAGTGACTCCCGGCAACATTACAGGGGGCGGGACTGTATCTATTGGTCATATAATCGGGACAAATCAAAAGTTTATTGAAAATTAGTAGACTTCTTCTGAGGGCATTACAAGATCAAAGTATTTTAAATGGTTATTGCAATCTCAGGCAAATCATCTTCGTTGGTGATTGCAAAGAAACTTAAAGCATCTTCTCGGGGTGTTGCAAGTTCTCTACATATTTCAGTTTTAATGTTATTGCGAATTAAATTAAGACATTGCAGTGATATTGCATAATCAGTTATTGCAAACTATGTGACGTGCTGCAGACCTGTACAGGAGACAAATTTGTTCTACTTTTACACCTGGGTGAAGTTAGTCCCGCTGTGTGGTAATTAATGAGTGGCCAGGTACACACACACACACACACACACACAAAACGATTAATCTTTTAATTAATGCTAAAGGCGCCTTGATATTTATTTCACGTTCACTAATGGTTATTGTGTATTGCGTGCGTTTAATTGCGTTCAATGGTTATTATTGTGTATTGCGTGCGTTTAATTGCGTTCAATGGTGATTATTGTGTATTGCGTGCGTTTAATTGCGTTCAATGGTGGTTATCGTGTAATGTGTGCGTTTAAATGCGTTCAATGGTGCTTATTGTGTATTGCGTGCGTTTAATTGCGTTCAATGGTTATTATTGTGTATTGCGTGCGTTTAATTGCGTTCAATGGTGAATATTGTGTATTGCGTGTGTTTATTTGCGTCCACTAATGGTTATTGTGTGTTGCGTGCGTTTAATTGCGTTCAACGGTTATTATTGTGTATTGCGTGCGTTTAATTGCGTTCAATGGTGATTATTGTGTATTGCGTGTGTTTATTTGCGTCCACTAATGGTTATTGTGTGTTGCGTGCGTTTAATTGCGTTCAATGGTGATTATTGTGTATTGCGTGCGTTTAATTGCGTCCGGTGGCGGTTATCGTGTATTGTGTGCGTTTAATTGCGTGCGTTTAATTGCGTTCAATGGTGGTTATCGTGTATTGTGTGCGTTTAATTGCGTGCGTTTAATTGCGTTCAATGGTGGTTATCGTGTATTGTGTGCGTTTAATTGCGTTCAATGGTGGTTATCGTGTATTGTGTGCGTTTAATTGCGTTCAATGGTGATTATTGTGTATTACGTGCGTTTAATTGCGTTCAATGGTGATTATTGTGTATTGTGTGCGTTTAATTGCGTGCGTTTAATTGCGTTCAATGGTGGTTATCGTGTATTGTGTGCGTTTAATTGCGTTCAATGGTGATTATTGTGTATTGCGTGCGTTTAATTGCGTTCAATGGTGATTATTGTGTATTGCGTGCGTTTAATTGCGTTCAATGATGGTCATTGTGTATTGCGTGTGTTTAATTACGTTCACTGATGGCTATTGTGTATTGCGTCTGCTTAATTGCGTTCACTGTTGTATGTGTATAATTATTTATTCATATGCGGTTCATGTCGGCGTTTGCTTAGTTTGCGTATATTGCGTTTCGGATTTTGTGTTCTCAGTTGCCTAAATTATTAAAAAAAAATTTCCATTTCGGTTTTTCATCATTAATTTCGCTTAATTTTTTTTTTTAATCGTAAGAGTCGCGTTTATTTGCTATTACTATTCTCTGTGGTCGTTGTTTTGGCTGAAATTCCCGCGATTTTTTTTTCTGTGTTCACTTTTGCACGATTTGATATTTAGAGTTTTAATGACCGCGTTCACTACTGGTCATCTTTAATTTTTTGTTTTTTCGGTCGTTTTTCGTGAACGTGTGTTGATTTCCGCGCTTTCATGTACACGTTTAAAAATCACGTTCATTAATTATTCTGGTAATGTTCGTAATTTTAGAAAGAACCTGTATCCCTTTTGCGTTATCTCTTGCAGTTTTTCATCATAATTAATATTTGTATCGTGGACTAATGTCGCTTTTATGTTCATTATGTAAATATTGTGTTGTTTAGTACACAGTTAATTTTCTAAGAGTTCGAGTCCTCATTTTTTTGTGGCGGCAGAGGACGAGGAGGAGGAGGAGGGGAGGGAGTGAGGGAGGGAGGGGTTCCTTTTAAATAATTGGTCAATTGTGAGTCAACAGCTCAAAGTAAACTTCACTTCACCTCACCTCAAGTTGAAATGGAAATTATATATCGCATGTTATTATTATTATTATTATTGTTATTATTATTATTATTATTATTGTTATTATTATTATTATTATTATTATTAATGTTATTATTATTATTATTATTATTATTATTATTGTCATTATTATTATTATTATTAATATAATTATTATTATTGTGTTCCTAATAGCAGTAAATAATTTTTTTTGTCTCAAGGAAGTTAGTTTTTTCCTAATATAAGGGAGTACAGAAGGATATTCCGTTAATCTCTCTCTCTCTCTCACACACACACACAGACACACATACACACACACACATACATACACACACATATACACACTGTCATCGTTCGCTTTAATTTATTTTATTTAAAATTTGGAATACAGACACATGCACATATTCATACATACACACACGCACAGATACACATTACTCCATATACACATATGCACACATACACATGCATTTATAAACACTGACACCCATACGCACATAAACATCTATACATACGCACATACACCACATAAACTTACACACTTACACCCATACGTACATACGCCCAAACACTTACACCAAACTAAACTTAAACACACCAGCTCGGTGTATACAAGAAAGCACATTATTAACTTGTGTATATGTCGAGGAAATATACTCTACTGTAAAAGGCAAAAATACACCTCCCTTACCTGTGTGTGTGTTGAGAATACACCTTTATTGTTGTGTATGTGATAAAAAAATACAACTGTACGGTAACTATGAATATTATCAGAAATATACCTGTTCTGTTTATATAATCAGAAGCTGTTTTTGTGTAAATATTCATAAAACACACCTTTCATACTGAACAATGTAAGTGTAATGCAAGAATACAAATATACAGGTGTATGAAGACAGTGAAAATACGCTACATACATACATACATACATACATACATACATACTGTGAATACTTTTACGCCCCAGATATACTCCACTAAGAGCTGTGTGTATGAAGACTGAGGTGTGTTCAGAATATCCGACATTTAAATCTGTCTATGATATCCTATTAACGTAAAAACAGTTCACGTATGTTTCCGTCTATGAATTCGGTAACATGACAAAAACAAACGACGGTCGGGCGAATACGTTTCTAGCGGCATACTTACTCGCTAAAATCACACGGTTTCTTCCGCAATTTGAGGGCAGCGACACGGACGGATTCTCCTCGAGTGCACAACCCGGGTGGAGTGGTGTAAACAATAGCTGTACAGTTCCAGGTCACAACACGGCGGGAGAGTCACTTTTAGTGCCTCAGGGGACCACAGAAGTTACAATTAAGGTCTTTCTTGGTGTGTCTGTGGTCTAGGCCCTAGGGTGTGTGGGAGGGGGGTGATTGTTCCTCTGTTTGTACGGGATGGATGGGGTCTCTCTCTCTCTCTCTCTCTCTCTCTCTCTCTCTCTCTCTCTCTCTATCTCTCTCTCTCTCTCTCTCTCATAGTACAACTTAGGGTATCCGATAATTCCACAGACAGACAAACAGACAGAGATAGAGGAGACAGAAATAAAGATAAAGATAGAGACAGAGAGAGAGAGTGATACTGAGAGAGACAGAGAGAGACGAACAGAGAGAGAGAGACGGACAGAGAGAGAGAGAGACGGACAGAGAGAGACGGACAAAGAGAGACGGACAGAGAGAGAGAGACGGACAGAGAGAGAGAGAGACGGACAGAGAGAGACGGACAGAGAGAGACGAACAGAGAGAGAGAGAGACAGAGAGAGACGGACAGAGAGAGAGAGACGAACAGAGAGAGAGAGAGACGAACAGAGGGAGAGAGACGGACAGAGAGAGACGAACAGAGAGAGAGAGAGACGAACAGAGGGAGAGAGACGGACAGAGAGAGACGGACAGAGAGAGAGAGAGACGAACAGAGAGAGAGAGACGGACAGAGAGAGACGAACAGAGAGAGACGAACAGAGAGAGAGAGAGACGAACAGAGAGAGAGAGACGGACAGAGAGAGAGAGAGACGAACAGAGAGAGACGGACAGAGAGAGAGAGACGAACAGAGAGAGAGACGAACAGAGAGAGAGAGACGGACAGAGAGAGAGAGACGAACAGAGAGAGACGGACAGAGAGAGACGAACAGAGAGAGAGAGACGAACAGAGAGAGAGAGACGGACAGAGAGAGAGAGACGGACAGAGAGAGACGGACAGAGAGAGAGAGACGAACAGAGAGAGACGGACAGAGAGAGACGGACAGAGAGAGAGAGAGACGGACAGAGAGAGAGAGACGAACAGAGAGAGAGAGACGGACAGAGAGAGAGAGACGGACAGAGAGAGACGGACAGAGAGACGAACAGAGAGAGACGGACAGAGAGAGAGAGAGACGGACAGAGAGAGAGAGACGGACAGAGAGAGAGAGACGGACAGAGAGAGACGGACAGAGAGAGAGAGACGGACAGAGAGAGACGGACAGAGAGAGAGAGAGACGGACAGAGAGAGACGGACAGAGAGAGAGAGACGAACAGAGAGAGAGAGACGGACAGAGAGAGACGGACAGAGAGAGACGAACAGAGAGAGACGAACAGAGAGAGAGAGACGGACAGAGAGAGAGAGAGACGAACAGAGAGAGACGGACAGAGAGAGACGTACAGAGAGAGACGGACAGAGAGAGAGAGAGACGGACAGAGAGAGACGGACAGAGAGACGGACAGAGAGAGAGAGACGGACAGAGAGAGACGGACAGAGAGAGAGAGACGGACAGAGAGAGACGAACAGAGAGAGAGAGACGGACAGAGAGAGAGAGAGAGACGAACAGAGAGAGACGGACAGAGAGAGACGCACAGAGAGAGACGGACAGAGAGAGAGAGAGACGGACAGAGAGAGACGGACAGAGAGAGAGAGACGGACAGAGAGAGACGGACAGAGAGAGAAAGAGACGGACAGAGAGAGAGAGAGACGGACAGAGAGAGACGGACAGAGAGAGAGAGACGGACAGAGAGAGACGGACAGAGAGAGAGAGACGAACAGAGAGAGAGAGACGAACAGAGAGAGACGTACAGAGAGAGACGGACAGAGAGAGACGGACAGAGAGAGAGAGACGGACAGAGAGAGACGGACAGAGAGAGAGAGAGACGGACAGAGAGAGAGAGACGGACAGAGAGAGAGAGAGACGGACAGAGAGAGAGAGAGACGGACAGAGAGAGAGAGAGACGGACAGAGAGAGACGGACAGAGAGAGAGAGACGGACAGAGAGAGACGAACAGAGAGAGACGTACAGAGAGAGACGGACAGAGAGAGACGGACAGAGAGAGAGAGAGACGAGAGAGACAGAGAGAGACGGACAGAGAGAGAGAGACAGAGAGAGACGGACAGAGAGAGAGAGAGACGGACAGAGAGAGAGAGACGGACAGAGAGAGACGGACAGAGAGAGAGAGAGACGGACAGAGAGAGAGAGAGACGGACAGAGAGAGACGGACAGAGAGAGAGAGACGGACAGAGAGAGACGGACAGAGAGAGACGGACAGAGAGAGAGAGAGACGGACAGAGAGAGACGTACAGAGAGAGAGAGACGGACAGAGAGAGAGAGACGGACAGAGAGAGACGGACAGAGAGAGACGAACAGAGAGAGAGAGACGAACAGAGAGAGACGGACAGAGAGAGAGAGAGACGGACAGAGAGAGAGAGACGGACAGAGAGAGAGAGACGGACAGAGAGAGAGAGACGAACAGAGAGAGACGGACAGAGAGAGACGAACAGAGAGAGACGGACAGAGAGAGAGAGAGACGAACAGAGAGAGACGGACAGAGAGAGAGAGACGGACAGAGAGAGAGAGACGGACAGAGAGAGAGAGTGAGACGGACAGAGAGAGACGAACAGAGAGAGAGAGAGACGGACAGAGAGAGACGGACAGAGAGAGACGAACAGAGAGAGAGAGACGGACAGAGAGAGACGAACAGAGAGAGACGAACAGAGAGAGACGGACAGAGAGAGAGAGACGAACAGAGAGAGAGAGAGAGACGAACAGAGAGAGACGGACAGAGAGAGAGAGAGACGAACAGAGAGAGACGGACAGAGAGAGAGAGACGAACAGAGAGAGAGAGACGGACAGAGAGAGAGTGAGACGGACAGAGAGAGAGAGAGACGGACAGAGAGAGACGGACAGAGAGAGACGAACAGAGAGAGACGAACAGAGAGAGAGAGACGGACAGAGAGAGACGAACAGAGAGAGACGAACAGAGAGAGACGGACAGAGAGAGAGAGACGAACAGAGGGAGAGAGACGGACAGAGAGAGAGAGAGACGGACAGAGAGAGAGAGAGACGGACAGAGAGAGAGAGACGGACAGAGAGAGAGAGACGGACAGAGAGAAACGGACAGAGTGAGAGAGACGGACAGAGAGAGACGGACAGAGAGAGACGGACAGAGAGAGAGAGAGACGGACAGAGAGAGAGAGACGGACAGAGAGAGAGAGACGGACAGAGAGAGAGAGACGGACAGAGAGAGAGAGAGACGGAGAGAGAGAGACGGACAGAGAGAGACAGACAGAGAGAGAGACGGACAGAGAGAGACGAGAGAGAGAGAGACGGACAGAGAGAGAGAGACGGACAGAGAGAGACGGACAGAGAGAGAGAGACGAACAGAGAGAGAGAGACGAACAGAGAGAGAGAGACGAACAGAGAGAGAGAGAGAGACGAACAGAGAGAGAGAGAGACGGACAGAGAGAGACGAACAGAGAGAGAGAGACGAACAGAGAGAGAGAGAGAGACGGACAGAGAGAGACGAACAGAGAGAGAGAGAGAGACGAACAGAGAGAGAGAGACGAACAGAGAGAGAGAGAGAGACGAACAGAGAGAGAGAGACGAACAGAGAGAGAGAGACGAACAGAGAGAGAGAGACGGACGGAGAAAGAGACAGATAGAGATATGGAAACAGAGACAGAAAGAGAGAGACGGTGACAGATATATATAGACAGAGACACGCCACACTCATCACCTGTCATAAGTACCGTCACAAGCCGGTAATTTCCCCAGTGTTACCAGAGCGCTGATGGCCGGGGCTGGCATTCGCTGGGGGTGAGGGCGGGGGTGAGGGCTGGGTGAGAGCTGGGAGTGAGGGCTGGGAGTGAGGGCTGGGGTGAGAATGGGGGTTGAAGGCGGGGAGTGAGAGAGGGTGTTGAGGGCTGGGGTGAGGGCGGGGGTGAGGGCTGGGGTGAAGGCGGGGGTGAGAGCTGGGGGTGAGGGCTGGGGTGAGAATGGGGGTTGAAGGCGGGGAGTGAGAGAGGGTGTTGAGGGCTGGGGTGAGGGCGGGGGTGAGGATAGGGGGGGAGGAGTATAGTTCCGGCGTTTCCGGTTGACAAGTGGCGAACCGCTACCTGGTCCCTGACCCCGCCCCCCCCCCTCTCTCTCTCTCTCGTGTGAATGTCAGAATAGTAATAATAACAACAATAAACAGAATGAGAATTAGGTCTTCCTGCTTTCTCGAACCAGATTCTTCCCACCACCATGGAGCAGGAGAGAGAGAGAGTGGTGGGGGGGAAGGGGTGTGGTGTGGTCAAGGGAAGTGGGGGTGTGGGAAACGGGGGGAGGGAGGGGAGGGACGGAGGGAGGGGGAGGACGGGGGGAGGGAGGGGAAGGAGGGAGGGGGGACGGAGGGAGGGGGGGAAGGAGGGAGGGAGGAGGAAGAAAGTTGGGTAGACGGAGGGGGAGGGAGTTTGTGGGAAGGTGTAAGTCAAGAAAGGTGAAGGTGTGGTGGGGAGTGAGGTAAAGAGGGGGGAGGGAGGGGGGGAGGAGAAGGGTAGGGGAAGAGGGGAGAGAGATTCGGGGAGAAGGAGAGTAGTGGAGGGAAAGAAGGAGGGAATTGTTGGGAGGTTAGGTTAGGTGACTTAACCAGCTGTCACTGCTTACGGCACACCATGGTGGTTCACCTGGGGTCATTATCTTTATATAAAGTACAGGTGAGCTGAGAGTACCTGTGTATCTCTCTTCATTAACAATATATTTCTTCCTTGTTATATACCTTCTTATACGTACAGTACATATATACCATTTAAGGCATTGTATATAGTACATCAGCACCACCAGTTAACACTAGGAACTGCCAGGTACCAAAACAACACATTATTCCACCTTTGACCCTCCCGTACGTACCCCTTCACCACCTGCCCCTTCACCACCTACCTCTTCACCACCTACCCCTTCACCACCTGCCCCTTCACCACCTACCTCTTCACCACCTACCTCTTCACCACCTACCTCATCACCACCTACCTCTTCACCTACCTCTTCACCACCTGCCCCTTCACCACCTACCCCTTCACCACCTGCCCCTTCACCACCTACCCCTTCACCACCTGCCCCTTCACCACCTGCCCCTTCACCACCTACCCCTTCACCACCTGCCCCTTCACCACCTGCCCCTTCACCACCTGCCCCTTCACCACCTATCTCTTCACCACCTACCTCATCACCACCTACCTCTTCAACTACCCCTTCACCACCTGCCCCTTCACCACCTGCCCCTTCACCACCTACCTCTTCACCACCTGCCCCTTCACCACCTACCCCTTCACCGCCTACCCTATCACCACCTACCCCTTCACCACCTACCCCTTCACCACCTGCCCCTTCACCACCTACCCCTTCACCACCTGCCCCTTCACCACCTACCCCTTCACCACCTGCCCCTTCACCACCTACCTCTTCACCACCTGCCCCTTCACCACCTACCTCTTCACCACCTGCCCCTTCACCACCTGCCCCTTCACCACCTACCTCTTCACCACCTGCCCCTTCACCACCTACCTCTTCACCACCTGCCCCTTCACCACCTACCTCTTCACCACCTACCCCTTCACCACCTACCCCTTCACCACCTGCCCCTTCACCACCTACCTCTTCAACACCTGCCCCTTCACCACCTACCTCTTCACCACCTGCCCCTTCACCACCTGCCCCTTCACCACCTACCTCTTCACCACCTGCCCCTTCACCACCTACCTCTTCACCACCTGCCCCTTCGCCACCTACCCCTTCACCACCTACCCCTTCACCACCTACCTCTTCACCACCTACCCCTTCACCACCTGCCCCTTCACCACCTACCTCATAACCACCTACCCCTTCACCACCTACCTCTTCACCACCTGCCCCTTCACCACCTGCCCCTTCACCACCTACCCCTTCACCACCTACATTCTTCACCACCTGCCCCTTCACCACCTGCCCCTTCACCACCTACCTCTTCACCACCTGCCCCTTCACCACCTACCTCTTCACCACCTGCCCCTTCGCCACCTACCCCTTCACCACCTACCCCTTCACCACCTACCCCTTCACCACCTACCTCTTCACCACCTACCTCTTCACCACCTGCCCCTTCACCACCTGCCCCTTCACCACCTACCTCATAACCACCTACCCCTTCACCACCTACCTCTTCACCACCTGCCCCTTCACCACCTACCTCTTCACCACCTACCCCTTTACCACCTACCTCTTCACCACCTGCCCCTTCACCACCTGCCCCTTCACCACCTGCCTCTTCACCACCTACCTCTTCACCACCTACCCCTTCACCACCTGCCCCTTCACCACCTACCTCATAACCACCTACCCCTTCACCACCTACCTCTTCACCACCTGCCCCTTCACCACCTGCCCCTTCACCACCTGCCCCTTCACCACCTACCCCTTCACCACCTACCTCTTCACCACCTACCCCTTCACCACCTGCCCCTTCACCACCTACCTCATAACCACCTACCCCTTCACCACCTACCTCTTCACCACCTGCCCCTTCACCACCTGCCCCTTCACCACCTACCCCTTCACCACCTACCCCTTCACCACCTGCCCCTTCACCACCTGCCCCTTCACCACCTACCCCTTCACCACCTGCCCCTTCACCACCTGCCCCTTCACCACCTACCCCTTCACCACCTACCCCTTCACCACCTGCCCCTTCACCACCTGCCCCTTCACCACCATGACCATGAATCACCTGAAGTAAACACCCTAATGCTATCAGGGGGATGGGGGGGGGGGTTAGGTTAGGTTAGGTTAGTGTTAGGTTAGGTTAGGTTAGGTTAGGTTAGGTTAGTGTTAGGTTAGGATTGATTAGGCTAGGTTAGTGTTAGGTTAGGTTAGGTTGGGTTAGGTTAGGTTGGGTTAGGTTAGTGTTAGGTTAGGTTAGGTTAGGTTGGGTTAGTGTTAGGTTAGGATTGATTAGGCTAGGTTAGTGTTAGGTTAGGTTAGGTTGGGTTAGTGTTAGGTTAGTGTTAGGCTAGGTTTGATTAGGTTAGGTTAGTGTAAGGTTAGGTTGGGTTAGTGTTAGGTTAGGTTAGGTTGGGTTAGGTTAGTGTTAGGTTAGGATTGATTAGGTTAGGTTAGGTTAGGTTAGTGTTAGGTTAGGTTAGTGTTAGGTTAGGTTGGGTTAGTGTTAGGTTAGGATTGGTTAGGTTAGTGTTAGGTTAGGTTTGATTTGGTTTGGTTAGTGTTAGGTTAGGTTGGGTTAGTGTTAGGTTAGGATTGATTAGGTTAGGTTAGTGTTGTGTTAGGTTAGGTTAGTGTTAGGTTAGGTTTGATTTGGTTAGGTTAGTGTTAGGTTAGGTTGGGTTAGTGTTAAGTTTGATTAAGTTAGGTTAGTGTTAGGTTAGGTTAGGTTGGGTTAGTGTTAGGTTAGGATTGATTAGGTTAGGTTAGTGCTAGGTTAGGTTTGATTTGGTTAGGTTAGTGTTAGGTTAGGTTGGGTTAGTGTTAAGTTTGATTAAGTTAGGTTAGTGTTAGGTTAGGTTAGGTTGGGTTAGTGTTAGGTTAGGATTGATTAGGTTAGGTTAGTGCTAGGTTAGGTTTGATTTGGTTAGGTTAGTGTTAGGTTAGGTTGGGTTAGTGTTAAGTTTGATTAAGTTAGGTTAGTGTTAGGTTAGGTTAGGTTGGGTTAGTGTTAGGTTAGGATTGATTAGGTTAGGTTAGTGCTAGGTTAGGTTTGATTTGGTTAGGTTAGTGTTAGGTTAGGTTGGGTTGGGTTAGGTTAGGTTAGGTTAGGCTAGGCTAGGCTAGGTTAGGTTAGGTTAGTGTTAGGTTAAGTTAGTGTTAGGTTAGGTTGGGTTATGTTAGGTTGGGTTAGGTTAGGCTAGGTTAGGTTAGTGTTTGGTTAGGTTGGGCTAGGTTAGGGTAGGTTAGGTTGGGTTAGGTTAGGTTAGGTTAGGCTAGGTTAAGTTCAAGTGGTTAATCTTCAGGTGACCCCAAATTACTTGTATGGAGTAGCCAAAATGCCGAGTGTGTTCTCTGTGTACGTTCGTGATTGATTGTGCGCTCGTACATGTGCTTGTGCGTGTATGTGTGTTTTACCAGTGGGTCTTAATATATTGGCTCAGGTGTTGCTAGACCCACATGTTTAATATTAATGAACTTCGCCCTCACGTTGTTGTTGACTCATCTCTCGCTCAGGGCCTGGTTGAGTGCTTCCAGTCCTATTAGGCCCCAGTCTTGACAGCCCCTATCTTAACCTAACCTAGTGCCAACACTTACATGACACTTGCGTTACACTTATATGTCACTTAAGGTTAGGTTAGGTTAGGTTAGGTTTGGTTAGGTTTGGTTAGGTTAGGTAGTCCGGTTTTTACTCCCTCTAAAAAACGTGTCCTCTCTTTGTTAGTTACTGGCAACAGCATTCATGCGACCTGACCTCACCTGTCTGGTATAATTAGAGGTCATCTCACCCGGAAAACTGAATGTTCCGCCCATTAAAGCGGTTGTGGTAGGTCAGGGAATTGTGGTAGTTGTGGTAGGTCACAGAATGTTGATAGTTGTGATAGGTCACGGAATGAGGGTAGTTATGATGGGTGACGGAATTGTGGTAGTTGTGGTAGGTCACGTAATGGTGGTAGTTGTGGTTGGTCATGCAATTGTGGAAGTAGTGGTAGGTCACGGAATGGTGGTATTTGTTGTTGGGCGCGGAATGGTGGTAGTTTTGGTAGGTTACAGAATGGTGGTAATTGTGGTTGGTCATGGAATGGTGGTAGTGGTGGAGAGGTCACGGAATTGTGGTAGAAGTGGTAGGTCACGGAATTGTGGTAGTTATACAGGTATGTGTGTGGATACATTAGTCCCGCTATATGTGTGTGGATATCCCCGCTATACGTGTGGATATATTAATCCCGCTATATGTGTGTGGATATATTAATCCCGCTATATGTGTGTGGGTATAATAGTCCCACTATATGTGTGTGGATATAGCCGCTAAACGTGTGTGGATATATTTGTCCTGCTATATGTGTGTGGATATACCCGTTATATGTGTGATATAGTAGTCCCGCTATATGTGTATGGATATACCCGCTATACGTGTGTGGATATATTAGTTCTGCTATATGTGTGTGGCTATACCCGCTATATTTAATTATTTATTTTTTTTTTTTTTTTACGGGGATTAGCCCCCCGGGCACAGGTCAGGGGCCCGGGGGGGGCGAAATTGTAATAATAATAATAATAATAATAATAATAATAATAATAATAATAATAATTATAATAATAATAATAATTCATAGTAAATAAAAACTGAAAATAAATTAATAAATTAATAATAATAATAATAATAATAATAATAATAATAAAGAAATAAAAAAATAAAAAAAAGATCATAAGTGAGAAACAATATATGTATGTTGTGTTGTCAATAGTAAGAGAAACACTTGAGACCCTGCAATTGTGTGTAACTGAGGCAGAAAGTCAGATCATCAACCTGGGACTTGGTCACATATAGCAGCAGGGTCTACCATTAGACAACACATTATGCTTCCAATATCTTCCCCGGCGGTAGTACCTCCCTGTTTGGTAGCTGCCTACTACCCTCATGTGTGTGTGGATATAGTAGTCCCACTATATGTATGTGGATATACCCGCTATATGTGTGTGAATACATTGGTTCCGCTATATGTGTGTGGATATATTAGTCCCGCTATATATGTGGATATACCAGCTATATGTATGTGGATATATTAGTCCCGCCAAATGTGTGTGTATATATTAGTCCCGCTATATGTATGTGGATACATTGGTCCCGCTATATTAGTGTGGATATACCAGCTATATGTGTCTGGATATACCCCCAATATGTGTGTGGATATATTAGTTCCATTAAATGTGTAGATATATTAGTCCCGCTATATGTATGTGAATATACCCGCTTTGTGCGTGTGGATATATTAGTCCCGCTATATGTATGTGAATATATTGGTCCCGCTATGTGTGGATATATATTAGTTCCACTATATGTGTGGATGTATTAGTCCCGATATATGTGTGGATACATTAGTCCCGCTTTAAGTGTGTGGATATATTAATCCCGCTATATGTGTGTGTGGATATACCCGCTGTATGTGTGTGGATATATTAGTCTCGCTATATGTGTGTGGATAAATTTTTCCCGCTATGTGTGTGGATATAGTAGTCCCACTACTGTATATGTGTGTGTGTGTGTGTGTGTGTGTGTGTGGATATGCCCGCTATATGTGTGTGGATACATTAGTGCCGCTATATGTGTGTGGATTTTCTCGTTATATGTTTGTGGATATAGTAGTCCCGCTATATGTGTGTGTGTGTAGATATACCCGCTATATGTGTTTGGATATTTTAGTCCTGCTATATGTTTGTGGATATATTAGTCCTGCTATATGTTTGTGGATATATTAGTGCCGCTATATGTGTGAGGATATTCCCGCTATATGTGTGTGGATTTTCCCGTTATATGTTTGTGGATATATTAGTCCCGCTATATGTATGCGGATACATTGGTCCCGCTATATTAGTGTGGATATACCCGCTATATGTGTGTGGATATAGTAGTCCCGCTATATGTGTGTGGATATAGTAGTCCCGCTATATGTGTGTGGATATAACCCGCTATATGTTTGTGTGGATAGAAACAACATCACAAAAGTTCAATAATCAGATTACGTGAAGATTAGACACCCCAGCTTAACAGTATAGCACTATATTGGTTGCCAGTCGTGATCAACCCGCTTCCTAGGTGTAACTTGACCTCACCTGGGCCAGCTGCTACGGTCATTTGGTAAATCGCTGCTACCGGTTGGCCCAGGGTGACGGATGTGGCTGAGGAGGTGAGGATATCCGCTGGTGTGTGGGTAGTGTTGGTGGTGTATGGGTACTGCTGCTGGTGTGTGGGTAGTGTTGGCGGTGTGTGGGTAGTCTTGGTGGTGTGTGGGTAGTGTTGGTGGTGTGTGGATAATTTTTTTTAATGTTGCCACTTACAGCGGCTAGTTTATTGTGCACCCCATAATCATCCTGTGGCGTTGTAGCGTAAAAGGATTACAGAGTAGAGTTCACAAAGGGTCAGTATAACTAACCCCAGTGGTCAGGATATAATGACATTGAATGTTACACAGTATTTAAAATAAATTCTCTGTTGAGTTCTGTACATAAAGGGTAACTTATTCACAACTGCATGAGTACAGGAGTGTGAGGCAGTATGTCTGGCCGCTCACTTTGTTATTCACATTTGCGTGAAAAGTATTCAAGCAAATTGTGTTTGGTTCTATACATGGGAACTGATATAGCTACTAAGTGCAAAATAGTGAATACAATATTTCTTGCCATTAGAGATGAAGTGTTGTGCAATTTCACACACAGTGGGCTTGGACCTGTCCGTAAAAGGTTCTATCTTCACACAGTCGAGGACGTAGTGTTCAAGTGTGTGGCTATATGTCTGGCCACACACCTTACATTTAGTTTTGTTTACATCTGCTTGAGGAACATACTGCCAGAGGTACATATATCCTGACCTTAATCTAGCGGTTGCAACATCTTGTAATCTGGTGATCTTGTTACTTGCTCCATATACATGTTTTACCTGATACATCTCATCATGGTAGACAATGGATTGACTAGTGCCTGTTTGCATTTGTGTGCTTGCGTCAAATTCATCAGTAAGTTCTTTCCTGATCACAGTTTTAAGGGTTCTTTTTGACAGACCCAGATTGTATTCAACAATGCCTTTGTTAGACGCGAGTTTGTCGAGGGCATCAACTCTGTCATGTTTTATGAGGCCTATGTGAGAGGGGATCCACAACAGTTTGATCTTGACGCCCCGGTCAACAAGGTACGCATATTTGTGTCTGGCTTCAGAGACAAGCGCGAGACAATTTGAGTTGAGGGTGTCAAGGGCAAGTAGTGAGGATAGAGAATCAGTGATGATGAGACTGTCAGTGACGGTGGTTTCAATAAATCTAATAGCTGTGAGTATGGCAATTAATTCAGTTTGTTTAGTTAATGCCCGGTTGTTAAAATGAAATCATTCTTCAATTGTATTACCAATAGGTTTAGTCACAACGATTGCACTTCCAGCCCTCCCACAGGCGGTGTTAAGAGATCCGTCAGTGTAGATGGCCTGTGTGATGTCATCTTCAGTCTGTAGAGTGTGTAGGTGTTCAAGAGCTCTTACTTTGGCAGTGTGTTGGAGATAAATACTTTGTGTAATTAATATTTTAGGTGGTAGGAAGCGCTGTTGTGTCACAACTGTACAGATGGTCTAGTCCAAACATCTTCGAATGTGTAGGTGTAGTTTGGATCCATTTAGACTCACCAGTCCCATGGTTCGTACATTCTAGCATTTTTAAGGAAACAATGTTATCAGGATCACTACACAGAAGCCTCAGGGCTATCATGAGGTTGACTTCAATTATTCGATCTTTGACACTGGTGTTGGTGGTGTGTGGGGAGTGTTGGTGGTGTGTGGGGAGTGTTGGGAGTGTGTGGGGAGTGTTGGTGGTGTGTGGGGAGTGTTGGGAGTGTGTGGGGAGTGTTGGTGGTGCGTGGGGAGTGTTGGTGGTGTGTGGGGAGTGTTGGTGGTGTATGGGTAGTGTTGGTGGTGTGTGGGGAGTGTTGGTGGTGTATGGGTAGTGTTGGTGGTGTGTGGGGAGTGTTGGTGGTGTGTGGGGAGTGTTGGTAGTGTGTGGGGAGTGTTGGTGATGTGTGGGTAGTGTTGGTCGTGTGTGGGTAGTGTTGGTGGTGTGTGGGGAGTGTTGGTGGTGTGTGGGTAGGGTTGCTGGTGTGTGGGTAGTGTTGGTGGTGTGTGGGTAGTGTTGGTGGTGTGTGGATATTGTTGGTGGTGTGTGGGTAGGGTTGGTGGTGTGTGGGTAGGGTTGCTGGTGTGTGGGTAGTGTTGGGATGTATGGATTTGTTGTGGTGGTGTGTGGGGAGTGTTGGTGGTGTGTGGGTAGTGTTGGTGGTGTGTGGGTAGTGTTGGTGGTGTGTGGGTAGGGTTGCTGGTGTGTGCTTATTGATATTAATATATTGATATTGAAACAGTTTATTTAACCAGAAAAATACAGATACAGAGTGGATGATATTAACAATATTTACATGGTTGCGCCAAGTGAGAGCCTGATCTCTCTTTTAGGCACCTGATATATACTATACATTTATCTCAAGGAAGCATTATGTATCATTTAGTACCATCTGGAATAGTACAATAGCATGGTGGTAATAAGAACATATAATGTTACCACGGTTATCACTTCTTTGTTTATTTTTTCTTATTATTTTATATATTTTTTAAATTTATATTATAAGTATATACGTATTTTACATTGTAGTTGATATACAGTAATATGATAAGGGAGGGAAGCTACACAACATGGGTTGTATTAAGGTGAAACAAGGGGACAGGCACAGGATCATGTCTTGACGGCAAATATATAATTATTACAATATTTATTTTTATCTACGTGACAATATATGATGTAATGGTTATGGTGGTACAATATAAGTGAGAGTATAAAATAAGTGTTACAAAAATATTAACAATTAGACAATAGACACCATGATATTTTATGGAGGTCTGGGAGTGTTAGGAGCGCATGGGGGTGGTCTTAGTAACTCTGGGTGTCTTAAGTTGTATCTCTGATTATTACGGAACTGGAAATAATTATTTTCAAGCAAGTGATTGACAGATTTATAATAAATAGGGCACAGCAGTAAGTGTTAATATCCTCGAATTTTAACATCTTCAATTCAGCAAATTTTTCGTTAGTGTGATCAAGTGTTGTGTTTTAGTGGAGCCAGAGGCCCCCCATAGAGTAAGACAGTGTATCAAGTGTTGATAAACAAGATCACAATAGCTTTCTTCCATTGCTGTAAGAGTGAGTGACTGACGGGTGTGATACCTGATACCGCACTGTTTATTGACTTTACTGTGAATGGCTTGAACGAATATGTGGTTCCTTCAGCTTACTGTAGTGTTGTTTGCATAGTGGTGGCCACGGTGTGGTAGGGGGTGGTTTCCACAGTGTGGTAGCAGGGAAGTTTTTTTGTTGTTGTTTTTTGTAGAGAAAGGAGGTGTGAAAGAAGATTAGAGGTCGGGGAAGGAAGTCATAGTTCGGAAATTGAAGAAATTTAAGAGGAGTTAAGAGAGGGTGGGCTGACCGCCTAGGTAAGCTAATAGTGTTAGGGTTGTGTCATGGGTTAGTTATTGTCTGTCGGTACAGGCACTAGACATCCTACCTTGTCCCATATATGGGTGTTTTGAGGGCCTTATTTCATATTCCGCCGACCCCACTGGCGGATGCTGGTTTAGGGAGGTTGTCTATTGCCTGGCCGTGTAGATCGGGGGTGGTAATGGACCTTTTGAGATTTGGTAACTTTTTGGGAACCATGTATGGTTGTTGTCGTTATCTGGTGGGAGTTTTTGAAGGTGTTCTTGCTCTGATCGCTCTATCTTTTGCCAGACTCTGCTGGCCAGGGTGTGCAGCTGCTGGTTGATGGGTTTTATTCTCAGGTCTCTATGTATCTCGGCTGTGGTTCTGGTGAAGGGGTATCTTTCACCTGTGACGAATCTTAGGGCTTCATTTTGGACCACCTGTAATTTTAATATTTGAGTGGTGCTCATAGTATGAAGAGGTATTGTTGGGTAAGTTAATATCGGTGTGTTAATGATGTCACCAGGCGGAGTTTTATTTTCTCAGGAAGCGCTGGTGGTGTTGGCCTCAGTGTGGTAGGGGGGGGGGGTGGTGGTGGAGGCTACAGTGTGGTAGGTGGGGTGGTGCTGTCTATAGTGTGGCAGAAGGGGTGGTGGTGGTGGCCACAGTGTGGTAGGTGGGGTGGCGGTGGTAGCCACAGTGTTGTAGAAAGGGTGGTGTGTGTGTGTGTGTGTGTGTGTGTGTGTGTATGTGTGTGTGTGTGTGGTGTTTGTGTGTGTGTGGTGTGTGTGTGTGTTTCGTGTATTTGTGTGTGTGTGTGTGGTGTGCATGTGTGTGTGGTGTGTGTGTGTGGTGTGTGGTGGGTGTGTGTGTGTGTGGTGTATGTGTGTGGTGTGTGTGTGTGTGGTGTGTGGTGTGTGTGTGTGTGTGTGTGGTGTGAGTATGTGTGTGTGTGTGTGTGGTGTGTGTGTGTGTGTG
>CAUDMG010001413.1:202500-312500 GCA_958450375.1 Homarus gammarus | reverse complement strand
ACCCATGTTAACACTACCACAGCACCTTCCTCACAGCATCTTGGTGACGACCCACCACTCTAAAGTTCATTGATTTCTTCCCCACCACCACCACCAAACATTGCTACTACCACTACCATCACAACTACTACCATCATAGTTACTACCACCATCGCTACTACAATCATCGCTACTACAACCACCATCACCCCTACAACCATCACTACCACCACTACCCCTAGTACTACCACTGCCACCACTACCATCGCCCCCACTACTACCACTACCACTTCCACCACTAACACCTATACCACTACCGCCACAACTACCACCACCACCACTACCACCACAACCACCTCGCTACTACCACTACCATCACCACTTACACCACCAGTACCACCACCATTACCACCATTACCACCACCATCACCATCTTTTAACTTATGACAAAATTGACTGGTGAAATAATTCCTTCATCACCCATTCACTAAGTCCTGATAGTCGCCTCCTGCAGCAGCACCCACCTGAAGGAGGACGATTAGGTTAGGTTGGTGTATGGTTAAGTTAGGTTAGGTTAGGTTAGGTTAAGTTAGGTTTAGGTTAGGTTAGGTTTAGGCTAGGCTAGGTAAGGTTAGGTTAGGTTAGGTTTGGTTTGGTTAGGTTAGGTTTGGTTTGGTTTGGTTTGGTTTGGTTTAGGCTAGGTTAGGTTAGGTTAGGTTTAGGTTTAGGTTTGGCTAGGCTAGGTTTAGGTTTGGATAGGTTAGGTTAGGTTAGGTAAGGTTAATGCTTTTCTACGAATAAAATATTAGCTATCCCCTTTCTCGTATCTCTAAGACGCAAATATGTTCCTGAACCCAGAGTCACGATCCAAACTAAACACACAAAATATATCAGACTGACGAAGACAGACAGGCAGATAGACAGACAGGCAGATAGACAGACAGGCAGATAAACACGGAGAAGTATCAGCCTTGGGGGAGGGGGTAGGGGTAGGGAGAGGCAGTAAACACACCCCACTACTCAGTTAAACAGTGTCGTCAGCATCTAGTAATTGGTGGTTGGTTGTCGAGCCCAAAGATCGCAGATTATTGGAACTTGTTTTGAGTCAGCGGGAAGACTTTGCTTGTGCTGCAGGAAGTTACTGTGAGTCACCCCAGAATATTTCACTTTAATCTAACCTAACCTCAATCTATTCTAACATTACCATAATCTAACCCATCCTAACCTAACCTAACCCATCCTAACCTAATCTAACCTAATCTAACCTAACCTAACCTAACTTAATCTAACCTAACCTAACGAAACGTTGTATACGGTATATGACGAGATTTTGGAGAAAAACTGTAGCTCTCTCTCTCTCTCTCTCGCTCTCTCTCTCTCTCTCTCTCTCGTTCGTCTTCTTCTCTTCCTCTTGTTTGTCTTCTCCACACACCTCCTCCTCTCCTCACCACCTCCCCTTCCCCAAAGCACCCCTCTGCCCCCTCCTCCTCCTCCTCTTTCAGTACACAGTAGCGTTATCGTCGTATTACTACCGGATAAACCTGGTACCATTAAAAAGGCAATTAAACTCGGGCGGGTCGTTAAGGTTGGCTCGAGTTTGGGTCAATCATCCAACACAAATTTTTTTAAGATATCAGCCCAAATTATCATCAACTATCAACATAAATTATTATCAATTATGAACGTCATCATCCTGGTGTTCTGGGGCAATTTTTCACCAATAATAATCAAACTAAATTATCCTCAATAATCTTAAAACTTAAACAATTCTCAAATAATAGTCAATTTTACACTTAATTTTAAACCAATTTATACTAAATTTTCAAGCTGAATTATTCTTAATTATCAAGTTCAATTATTCTCAGTTATCAACTTATTTTGCCATCAATTATTAACCTAAATTAGCTTGAATTATCAACCTGAATTATCCGAACATGACCATAATTTATCCGTCAATAAACAAAATAAATTATTCTAGATTATTGAGTCATATAATTATACTGAAAGCAGTTTATTATAGGAAATTATTTAGGAGAAATAGTTACACAATATAGGAAGGAAAGTACCGTTCAGTAGTATCTAGGAAAGTACCACCTTGGGGCAAGACAGTACTAAGTCACTCCTACCTGTGATACCCCTTATCTTAATTACCTGTAGGGAGTGACGGTAACACAGGAGGGGGGAAGGTAGGGAGTGACGGTAACACAGGAGGGGGAAGGTAGGGAGTGACGGTAACACAGGAGGGGGGAGGTAGGGAGTGACGGTAACACAGGAGGGGGGAAGGTAGGGAGTGACGGTAACACAGGAGGGGGGAGGTAGGGAGTGACCGTAACACAGGAGGGGGGGGAAGGTAGGGAGTGACGGTAACACAGGAGGGGGGAGGTAGGGAGTGACGGTAACACAGGAGGGGGGAAGGTAGGGAGTGACGGTAACACAGGAGGGGGGAAGGTAGGGAGTGACGGTAACACAGGAGGGGGGAAGGTAGGGAGTGACGGTAACACAGGAGGGGGAAGGTAGGGAGTGACGGTAACACAGGAGGGGGGGAAGGTAGGGAGTGACGGTAACACAGGAGGGGGGAGGTAGGGAGTGACGGTAACACAGGAGGGGGAAGTAGGGAGTGGTAACAGAGGGGGAGTAGGAGACGGTAACACGAGGGGGAGTAGGGGTACACAGAGGGGAAGGTAGGGAGTGACGGTAACACAGGAGGGGGGAAGGTAGGGAGTGACGGTAACACAGGAGGGGGGAAGGTAGGGAGTGACGGTAACACAGGAGAGGGGAAGGTAGGGAGTGACGGTAACACAGGAGGGGGGAAGGTAGTGGTAGAGGGTAGGATAGTGGTAGTGGGTGGGGTAGTGGTAGGGATAATGGCAGGGGGTAGTACTGAGGGGTAGGGGTAGAGGATGTGGGTAGTGGGTTGGGCATTAGTAGGTGGTAGTTGGTGGGGTAGTGGTAGTGGATGGGGTAGTGGTAGTGGGTGGAGTGGTGGTAGTGGGTGGGGTGGTGGTAGTGGGTGGGGTAGTGGTAGTGGTAGTGGATGGGGTAGTGGTAGTGGGTGGGGTAGGGGTAGTGGTAGTGGGTGGGGTAGTGGTAGTGGGTAGGGTATTGATAGTGGGTGGGGTAGTGGTAGTGGGTAGGGTATTGATAGTGGGTGGGGTAGTGGTAGTGGGTGGGGTGGTGGTAGTGGGTGGGGTAGTGGTAGTGGTGGAGTGGTGGTAGTGGGTGGGGTAGGGGTAGTGGTAGTGGGTGGGGTAGTGGTAGTGGGTGGGGTAGTGGTAGTGGGTGGGGTAGTGGTAGTGGGTAGGGTATTGATAGTGGGTGGGGTAGTGGTAGTGGGTGGGGTAGTGGTAGTGGTAGTGGGTAGGGTATTGATAGTGGGTGGGGTAGTGGTAGTGGGTGGGGTAGTGGTAGTGGGTGGGGGATAACTGGAGATAGTGTTATCGTTAATGGGTGGTTGAGAGCGAGGTAAGGAAACCAGGACTGTTTACAACCTAACACTTATCTTTGTTGTGAAGCTCCTGGTGATGATGGTGATGGTGGTGGTGATGATGGTGGTGATGATAGTGGTGATGATGGTTTTGGTGATGGTGATGATATTGGTAGTGATGTTGGTGATGATGGTGAGCGTGGTAGTGACGGTGGTGATGGTGATGGTTGTGGTGGTGATAGTGTTTATGGTGTTGGCAATGGTGACGATGGTGGTGATGGTGGTGGTGATGATGATGGGGGTGGTGATGGTGATGCTGGTGGTTATGGTGATAGTGATTGTGGTGATGCTGGTGTTGGTGATGGTGGTGGTGGTGATGATGGCGATGATGGTGATGGTGATGATGGTGGTGGTGATGTTGGTGATGATGGTGTTTATGGTGGTGGTGATCACGGTGATGGTAATTATGGTGGTAGTAATGATGGTGATGGAAATGATGGTGGTGTTGATGGTGATGGTGGTGGTGATGATGATGATGGTGGTAATGGTGGTGTTAGTGATGGTGGTGGTGGTGGTGATGGTGGTGGTGGTGGTGGTGGTGGCGGTGATGGTGGTGGCGGTGATGGTGGTGATGGTGATGGTGGTAGTGATTGTTGTAGCGGTGATGCTGGTGATGGTGATGGTGGTGGTGATAGTGGTGATGGTGATAATGATGATGGTGGTGTTGGTGGTGGTAATGATGGTGGTGGTGTTAGTGGTTATGGAGGTGGTGATGGTGGTGATGGTGGTGATGGTGATGGTTGCAGCGTGATGCTGGTTATGGTGGTGGTGATGGTGGTGATAATGGTGGTGGTGATGGTGGTGATAATGGTGGTGGTGATGGTGGTGATAATGGTGGTGGTGATGATGTTGGTGGCGGTGATGGTGGTGGCGGTGATGGTGGTGATGGTGATGATGGTGGTGGTGGTGATGGTGGTGGTGATTTCGGTGGTGATGCCGGTGATGTGGTAGTGGTGGTGGTGGTGGTGTATTCACATGACTGTAAAACACCAACAACCGCTCTACCATGACCCACTCACTATACAGTATATCAAACCACAACAATATGCATAAAATTGATTAATTAACTACTATATATTATGCCTTTTAGAAGCCTTACCTTTTTCCGCTATATTGTTGTGTATCTACGAAATTTTATATTGTGTTGAAATTTGTTATATATTGCATCTTACAGCACCTGCCTTACCTCCACTTAAGGCAATGATGGATGTATGGTGGAAAGGTGTGGTGGTGATGACCGTGTATATGTTATCGTGTTTGAGTGTGTGTAGATGTTGTTTGTGGCTGAGTTATTATTATTTTTTTTTATTATTACTATTATTATTATTATTATTATTATTATTATTATTATTATTATTATTATTATTATTATTATTATTATTATTTTTATAACATTTTCCCATTAGCATATTGGTCACTGTATTATATTATTAATAAAGTTTATCTAAACGCTAAAAAATATACGTCAAATTTATTGTAATACAATATTTGTTTTAAGTCTTCTAAGTGTGTGTGTGTGTGTGTGTGTGTGTGTGTGTGTGTGTGTGTGTGTCCCAGAACCAACTGTAAAACGTATTTCAACCTCATAATTTCTGTGTCTTTGCCTCTGTAAATACAACCACCAAATTTGCATAATGAGGAAGTTCTTAGTACACTCTTTAAGAGATTGGATTCTAAGCTTTCAATAGACGCCATGTACCCGAGCCTCCAAAAAGGATTCAATCCCCCACAGGACATTCCGATGTAGCATTAGAACCCCGGACAAGAGGTTCTGCTCCCGCTTATCTCTCCTTTACGAGGGTCGCCTGGTGGGTCCTCGCCACGGATACACAACCCGCCTCTCAGTCAATGAAAAAAAATGCAACTTTAAGTAGACGCTAAATGGAGCGAGGTGATTGGTGGTCCTCCGTCAGAGGAAGATATGGACTGTTGAGTTTAAGTGATTTCTCTCTTGCCTGCCTCTATCTGCCTCTGTCCTGCCCCCCCCCCCCCTTCCTCCTCTCCCCCCTCTTCTCCATCCCCTTTCTCCTCTTACTTCTCCTCTCTCTCTCTCTCTCTCTCTCTCTCTCTCTCTCTCTCTCTCTCTTTCTCTCTCCACTTATCACTGACGAGAATATGAGTAAAGATGAGATAATTGACATCATCATCACGAGAGAGAGAGAGAGAGAGAGAGAGAGAGAGAGAGAGAGAGAGAGAGAGAGAGCTAAACATTGATTGTATGGGTGAGAAGCTTTATTACTTAACGAACTCAACCCAACCATGTTAATTCAAGGCATTTGTTATACCAAAGAGTTTCTTGGTTGAATTATGTAATGGTGTAATATAGAGTTAGGTGGGGTGAGTGGTACGGCTGTGTTGTGTGTACCTGTGTGTGTGTGTGTGTTGGGCAGCAGCAGCAGCAGCAGCAGCATATTGTGTGGTCTATCACCAACTGGCCTTATCACTTTACAACCTCTCGTCTTCCTCACCTCCCAAAATGCACTTGTCCACCTTGTCCACTTGTCACACTAGTGCCACCACCCCCGAGGAACACCGTCACCCTTTAACACCCATCTAAAACCCCTTAACCCCGTAACCACTGATACCAGATTGAGGTAGTAAGATTTTGAAAGCAATCCCAGAGGTGACAGCTGACTAATACGTGAGAAATATGCGTTAAATAAGAGGTGTTGTGTCAGGAGGGAGCTGGCAACGCTGTCATGGTTGGTGCTGTGCGATTGAGATTTCACCCAACGACAAACTTATATTTATGAGGTAATTTACTGGTTCTTATCTCCTCCCCGAACGTAAAATGCCCATCCGCTTGCTAGCCCCTCTCTCTCTCTCTCTCTCTCTCTCTCTCTCTCTCTCTCTCTCTCTAAATCGTATCTCGCCTTGCTCACCTTGTTGTTTGAGAAGGATTTATTGACGCTCCTACAAGCCAGAGCCATCCGGTGTGGATTTGTAAACACTAGAAAATATAAATCCGTCTTTTTAATCCAGAACGCAAAATGATCAGACGTTTTTTCTTCTTCAAAATATCGAAGCTTCTAATGTAAGACATCTCGCCCGTAGATCATGGCGAGGGACGCCACCCTTTTTAACCCCCTCATATACCTTTTCTTCCCTGGGCTTCTCTTTCACGACGTTTATGTCCCCGTATCTCCGGACAAGAAAACTGGCATCTTAATTTTGTCACCGGGGAGACATGTTGGGTGGCGGTGTTACGCCTCTGTTCGTCTTCAGCCAACCCTGCCAACTCTCACAGCCAAAGTCGCTAAGGTAGCCTCCTAAACCCGCTAAGCCTTATAAAATTCAATCCCTACTCTGTAAAATTACCTGAAATTTATCTAGCATTTCATCATTTCAGTGGAATAATATGTAAAATAGGTAGAGTTGCTATTATACAGTCGCTGAAGAACCCTGACATTGGCGATATATGGAGACTTTTCTGCTAACTTGGCAACATTAGCTGTCTTCTTCAGCGGTAATCGTTTTCTATGAAGTTGTGAGAGACTCCTGGAAAGAATGAAGGGAGGTTCTTAGTGCAGAGAATAATAATATTTTTATCGTCGTGTTGTAGAATTGTGTTTGTTGTGTGGCATTATACAGTTTCATTTCGAGTGTCTTTGTTGGTCTTCAGGGACAAAGTTGCTCTCCCGCTGAGTTCATTCTTTGCCCACAATTGTGACAAATTCAAAGAAACTAATTTATATGTAAGAGTTTGAGTTGAGGTTAACATATTTATTTCCGTCGTCTTTACGTCTGATTTGAGATAAAGGTTGAAAGAAAATATTTACAGAGAGAGAGAGAGAGAGAGAGAGAGAGAGAGAGAGAGAGAGAGAGAGAGAGTTTTCAGACGGTCTTAAGTTTTTAAGGTAAGCTGTGTTGTGTTGTAGTACTGTGTCGATCAGAGGCAAAAGAACGTCGCCTCAAGCAGGACCGCCCACTGTCACCACCACCCCTCGGTACTCTACTGAGTACCACCACCACACGGAACACTACTGAGTGCCACTACCACACGGTACCCTACTGAGTACCACCACACGGTACACTACTGAGCGCCACTACCACACGGTATCTACTGAGTACCACCACACGGTAATCTACTTAGTATCACCACCACACGGTACACTATTGAATACCACCACCACACGGTACACTATTGAGTGCCACTACCACACGGTACCCTAGTGAGTACCACCACACGGATCTCTACTTAGTATCACCACCATACGGTACACTATTGAGTACCACCACCACACGGTACACTATTGAGTGCCACTACCACACGGTATCTACTGAGTACCACCACACGGTACTCTACTTAGTATCACCACCATACGGTACACTATTGAGTACCACCACCACACGGTACACTATTGAGTGCCACTACCACACGGTATCTACTGAGTACCACCACACGGTACTCTACTTAGTATCACCACCATACGGTACACTATTGAGTACCACCACCACACGGTACACTATTGAGTGCCACTACCACACGGTACCCTACTGAGTACCACCACACGGTACTCTACTTAGTATCACCACCACACGGTACACTATTGAGTACTACCACCACACGGTACACTATTGAGTGCCACTACCACACGGTACCCTACTGAGTACGACCACCACACGGTACACTATTGAGTGCCACTACCACACGGTACCCTACTGAGTACCACCACCACACGGTACACTACTGAGTGCCACTACCACACGGTTCTCTACTGAGTACCACCACACGGTACACTACTGAGTACCACCACCACACGGTACACTAATGAGTACCACCACCACACGGTACTCTACTGAGTACTACCACCACACGGTACCTTACTGAGTACCACCACCACACGGTACACTACTGAGTACCACCACCACACGGTACTCTACTGAGTACCACTACACGGTGCACTACTGAGTACCACCACTACACGGTACTCTACTGAGTACCACCACACGATACACTACTGAGTACCACCACCACACGGTACTCTACTGAGTACCACCACACGATACACTACTGAGTACCACCACCACACGGTACTCTACTGAGTACCACCACACGGTACACTACTGAGTACCACCACCACACGGTACTCTACTGAGTACCACCACCACACGGTACACTACTGAGTACCACCACCACACGGAACACTACTGAGTGCCACCACCACACGGTACACAACTGAGTGCCACTACTACACGGTACTACTGAGTACCACCACACGGTACTCCACTTAGTACCACCACACGGTACACTATTGAGTGCCACTACCACACGGTACCCTACTGAGTACCACCACACGGTACACTATTGAGTGCCACTACCACACGGTACACTACTGAGTACCACCACCACACGGTATTCTACTGAGTACCACTACACGGTGCACTACTGAGTACCACCACCACACGGTACTCTACTGGGTACCACTACACGGTGCACTACTGAGTACCACCACCACACGGTGCACTACTGAGTACCACCACCACACGGAACCCTACTGAGTACCACCACCACACGGTACACTACTGAGTACCACCACCACACGGTACACTACTGAGTACCACCACCACACGGTACGCTACTTAGTACCACCACCACACGGTACACTACTGAGTACCACCACCACACGGTACACTACTGAGTACCACCATCACTCTGTACTCTACTGAGTGCCACCACCACACGGTACACTGCTGAGTACCACCACCTCACCGTACACTACTGAGTACCACCAACCGCACGGTACACTACTGAGAACCACCACCTCACGGTACACTAATGAGTACCACCACCACACGGTACACTGCTGAGTACCACCACCTCACGGTACACTAATGAGTACCACCACCACGCGGTACACTACTGAGCACCACGACCACACGGTAGTCTACTGAGTACCACCACACGGTACGGTACTGAGAACCACCACCTCACGGTACACTAATGAGTACCACTACCACACGGTACTCTGCTGAATACCAACACCAAACGGTACACTAATGAGTACCACCACCATACGGTACTCTGCTGAGTACCACCACCAAACGGTACACTAATGAGTATCACCACCACACGGTACACTACTGAGTACCACCACATGGTACACTACTGAGTACCACCACCACACGGTACACTACTGAGTACCACCAACCGCACGGTACACTACTGAGAACCACCACCTCACGGTACACTAATGAGTACCACCACCACACGCTACACTGCAGAGTACCACCACCCCCACCACCACCATTATCTTTACCACCATCACCACAACCACCACAAGCACCACCACCACCATTATCTTTACTATCATCACCACCACCATCACAACACCAACCAACACCACCACCACCATCCCCACCACCACCATTATCTTTACCACCACCATTATCTTTACCACCACCACCACCACCACCACCATTATCTTTACCACCACCATTATCTTTACCACCACCACCACCACCACCATTATCTTTACCACCACCACCGCCACCAAAACCTTTATCATCACCACCACCACCACCACCACCACCATTACCTTTATCACCACCACCACCACCACCACCATTATCTTTACCACCACCACCGCCACCAAAACCTTTATCATCACCACCACCACCACCACCGCCACCAAAACCTTTATCATCACCACCACCACCACCACCACCACCATTACCTTTATCACCACCACCACCACTTTGCACTGTCCCCCGTTAGTAATATTTTACATGTCTCTCTCTCTCTCTCTCTCTCTCTCTCTCTCTCTCTCTCTCTCTCTCTCTCGTATCTCTCGTATCTCCACATCATCAACCTTCTCTCTCTCTCTCTCTCTCTCTCTCTCTCTCTCTCTCTCTCTCCCTCGTTATCACCTTGACGCTGCTGAGCTGACTCCTCCGTCTGGGTGATGATGATGATGATAATGATAAAGATGACGTGGGTGATGATGGTGATGATAATGATCATGATAATGATTATTTTAGTGGTGATGATGATGATGATGATGATGATAATGATTATTTTAGTGATGATGGTGATTATAATGATGATGATGATGATGATGATGTTGGTTTTGATGATGTTGATGGGAGAGTAGGAAGAAGAAGAAGAAGAAGAAGAAGAAGAAGAAGACGACCCGGGCTATGTGTCTGGAGGCAACTCACCAAGACGTAATTGGTGTCAGGGTATTGCAAGGTGTTGTTGTTGTTGACACTGGTGACGTCAGCGGGAGGCCATGAATTTATTCCCAACACGGATGTTGTTGTTGTTGATTTTTTCTTAGTTTTTGTTTTTTTGTGGTGTTATTGTTTTTATTTTGTTTTTGTTGCTGTTGTTCTCATTGTTGTTTAGGCTTATTGACACAACTGTATATACGTGTGTGTGTGTGTGTGTGTGTGTGTGTGTGTGTGCAAAGAACCACAAGTTCTGTGCCCTTCTCTTCCTCCCTTCTTTCCTCCCTGGTCCTTCCCTGCAGCAATCCTTCCTCCCTCGCTCTCTCCATCCCACCATCATTTCATCACTCCCTTCTTCCATCCCCCTCCCCCCACCCTCCGTCCCTCCTTCCCACTTCCCTTCTCCTTCCCTCCCCCCTTCATCTCTCCGTTCCCACATGCCATCACCGTGTAAGTATTCGGCAGATGCAAATGTTAAGTGGCTCACGCTGAGTAAACTATCCGGGGGTCGAACCGATTCCCAGCTAACTGACTATTCGCTAGTGATCTCCTCCCCGATAACCACCTTGTTTTATCGGCGTATCGGAAGCGGTCTGTATGGAAATGAAGCCAAGATGGGCGGATTGATTTTTGTGTGGTACCTCCTCTGATGGGTGAAAAGTTGCCCCCCCCCCCATGATGGTTGATATAGGGGAGTGGAGGAAGTGGGTTGGTGAGGGAAGAGGCGAAGGTTAGGTTAGGTTAGGTGAGGGGGGCGATTTGGCACTTTTTCAGGTTTGTCTTAAGACTATCCTTATACCTTTTCAGTTGCCCGCCAACGTTTCGTTTACTGTTCGTTAGGTGACTGTAAAGTAACTGATTTGGTAGTCTACTGTCGTCCATGTGGGTAACATGGCCAGTCCAACGTAGTTGTTCATGGATAATGGTAGCCTCGATGCTCCTACAGTTGGTGTTAGTGAGAATACTGGCATTTGTTCTCTTGTTTTCCCAGTGAACTCGGAGGATGGAACGTAGACTACGTTGGTGAAAGTTTTTAAGTGCCTTGAGGGCCTCCTGTATGTGACCCATGTATCGCTGCCATACAGCAGGGTGCGGAGTCTGCCAAAGACTTGAGATGCACATGTGAGCCCATGTTGAATCTCTTCTTTGATGTCCGCGGTGGTGGACAGGTGGGAGCCGAGATATCGAAAGTGGGTAACATTAGAGAGGGTAGTACCGTTAAGCTGGATGGGTGGTGGAGTTGTGGCTCAACCAGGGACAGGCTGAAAGATATTGGAAGCATAATGTATTGTCTAATGGTAGACCCAGCTGCTATATGGCTTCACGAATATTGTGACCAAGTCCCAGGTTGCTGATCTGTCTTTCTGCCCCATTTACACACAATTGCAGGGTCTCAATTGTTTCTCTTACTTGATAACACAACATACTGTACAGATAGCGTTTCTCAATATTAAATTTTATTTTATTTTATTTTTGTATTTCCTTGTATTTCTAGATTATCATTTTACAGTGTTGTTGTTATTATTATTGTTATCATTATTATTTTATTTTACTTTTTATTATAAATTTTATTTACTATGAATTACTGTATTATTATTATTACATTATCGCCCCCCAGGCCCCGATGTGGGTCAGTGACCTGTGCCCGGGTGAGCTAATCCCCGTAAAAAAAAAAATAAATAAATAAATAAGTAAATACACACACACACACACACACACACACACACACACACATATATATATATATATATATATATATATATATATATATATATATATATATATATATATATATATATATATATATATATATATATATACTGTATATATATATATATAAGTCCCTTCATCCGGTACTGGATGTCCACCCTGCAGACTAAATTGGCTCTGGTATGAGTAAGGAAGGCAACCAAAAAAAGGGAAAAGAGAGTTGGTGCCAGGACACCGCCATTCATACCATCGTGGAGTTGCCTCACAATGGCGATGAATTTTGATGGGAAGCTAAAACTACTGAGGAACCCTCAGTCGTTTTAGCTGCCCTGTTAACTGAGTCGAAGGCCTCAGTAAGTCGATGAAGGCCATGTACATTAGCTACTGTGCATACTCTTGTGTGAAACAATATGAGTCCACGGTCGATAGGTATTGGGATGTGCATTTTGTCTACTTTTACTACGTGTTAGTATTCACCTAATCGTTTATTTTATTCCTATACTAAATAGTGATGGGCGAAGTCATGCATACCAACCCTCCCGGGACATCATGAGTTATACATATAATTCCGGAAGTCATCGGACCCATCCTGTCAGTAACTTTTTCTTAGCTACTGTACAAGTCACGGCGCTGTTCCCTGCACTTTTCCTGTATCTGGTGAGCAGCAAAGATTATGTTAGTGGCGCTACGTGATGGTATAAAGCCACATTGGGATTCTCAGAGGAAATTTTTCGCCTCGGCAAGAAGTTTGTTTAGGAGGACTCGGGCGATTACTTTGCCAGCTACGGACAGCAGCGAGATCCCGTGGTAGTTGCCACAGTCTGACAGGTTTCCCTTGTTCTTATAAATATTGACGATGGAGGCGTCTTTAAGAGCTTGGAGGATTTCCTCCTTCTCCCATATATTCTCCAAGAGAGAGTGGAGATGGCTGGTAAGCAGAGGTTCTCCTGCTTTATTCATATTAGCTGGGATTCCATCAGGATCTGTGGCTTTGTTATTTTTCATCTGCATGATGGCAATAGCTAACTCATCTTGGGTTGGATGATAGCTGAGGTGGGTCAACTCTGGATGCTGAAGAACTTGCTGGGTAGTCAGGACTTCCACATTGGTGTTTCGGTTGAACAGAGAATGGTAATGCTCTTTTCAGTGCTGATGGATGCCTTCTTCATCCTTAATTAGGGAGTTATTGTCAGATGAGCAGAGGTGTGGGGGGGGGGGGGGCACACCATGAGTAATTAGGTCATATATTATTTTAGTTAGAATTGAAATATTTACGCATCTTGTGTTGATCCGCAAATTTCTTGTTTCACATGCTGTATTTTTCCACCATTCGTTCCTTAGATTGTGAAGTTCAGCTTTGGTCCGTGACTGAGGGTTGTTATCAACAAACCAGTCATGGCGTTTTTCTATCTCACCGTGGGTCTCGCTGCAGGTTTTTGTGATGGCAGCGTCGAGGATACCCCATTCGGCACTCGGATTTAGGTTGTTTGTTTTTGGGTTGTTTATCAGCACCATTCACGAGCTGCTCTCTGAAAGCATGTGCTACCGCTTAATCCTCCAGGCAGTTGGTGTTAAAACCTCTTCTAGAGGCTTGTTTCCTTCACTGCTGTGGGGCGACGTGAAAGTAGAGTTTGGCGTTGACGAGCCGATGATATGTGTTACAGTTGTCTGAGCCACACATGGCTCGGATGATGAGGACATCTCGGGGATCTCTTTCTCTGATAATGATGTAGTCAATGAGATGCCAATGTTTAGAACGAGGGTGATGCCAAGAACCCTTAAACTTGTCAGCCTGCCTAAACAAGGTGGGAGATAGTGAGGTTGTATTCAGTACACATGCTGAGGAGGAGTAGGCCGTTAGGATTACACTTGCCTGCCCCGTTTCTCCCTATGGTTCCCTGCCATATGTCAGCATCTTTGCTAACTCTGGTATTTTTTTTTTTTTTTTTATTGGGCACCTCCCCCCCCCTACATCGTTGTGTAAGGTGAAGTGCAGAAGCGTTTACAGCGCCCAACACGGAAGCATGCTAAGTTGCCTTATGTCTCATGAGTTAAGGGCGTAGAAGCCTGAAGAATCAAGGGCGTAGAAGCCTGAAGAGTCAATAGTTTTTATGTCTAAGCAAGTTATTGGAAGATCCAACAACTTGTCCCTGAATACGAATTCGCAACTTTCGATTTACAGCAGGTACCTACTTTGCTGCAAGGTGAATAGGGACCAAGGGGACAAGGAAGAGTGTCCAAACAACTTCCGCCTGCCTGGGCATTGAAGTCACCTAGGAGCACAACCTTATCTTTTTTGGGGGGATAGAGGTTAGCACTCTCTTAAGGTCAACGTAAGGCCTCCTTAACGTCATCCTCTGCATCCAGTGTTGGAGCGTATGCACTGATGAAGAAGGCATCGTGAGTGATTCAGTGGGACTCGGAGCGTCAAGAGATGCTCATTGATCCCAACCGGTATATCAGTTAGCCTTTGTAGGATGGATTGGCGAATGTCAAAGCCAACTCTATAAATGCATTTTCTCTCCGCAACAGGCTTACGTTTCCCGAAGAAAGCATAACCGGACTCTCATTTTGTGAGTCGACCCTCGTTTGGGAGCCGGTACTCAGTAATGGCTTCTATGTCGATGTTATCCCTAGACAGCACTTTTGCCGCAAGGATGCTCATTTGTGCCATATCCAGAATGGTCCTGACATTCTACGCAACGACCATAATAGATTGTATAATCCGCTTTTGCTTTGATCTATGATTATGTTTTAGGATTGTATTAGGATGACCTTACTGGGTGCTGTTGCCCAGTCAGGTTGTTTTTTTAGGCAGTTTATGTTTAGAGCACCTTTTCTAGCCCCCTCCCCATGTGGGGTGAGCAGAGTGGCTCCTAGAAAAAGCTGCTTAGTTGCACAGACAGGACCGGATTGCACTGCTGCCTAGATCCCAATGCATAAACGGCCATCTTATCTGTGCCTCCCATGTGCAGAGTTGTGACTAGAGACTCCCGGCAGTCATGTCTGCTTCTCCCAGTCACCAGTTGTCTGTTGTCATGGGACTTTAGGGGGTATAGGGGTTTTGGTGATGATGAAAAGTGTGATGAGCTAGATGATGTCTGCACTTGAGTTGATTTATGTGGTGAGGCAACCACACACCTTGGCTCTCCCTTTTCCTGATCCTCTGGTGCAGGTAGTTGCAACGCCTAGGGAGAGCGAGAGTTGCAATTGACTGCCGATAGCCCAGTTTGTTGGGTTTTGCTTTAGTAGCCTGTCCATCTTGTGTTGCCTTCATCTGCAGGTGTACTTGTATTCGTTGGGTTGCCGTGTTGGTCACCTCTTCAGCCTTTGGGGTCTTACTGGAGATCCGTTAGCATGTCTCCCTGATGCCGGGCTCCACCACAGATTTTTCGTTTGGGGTTTACTCCCGTAGCCTTATATCTACCAAGGTTAATCAGCAAGTCAGCGGGGCACTGGTTAGTAGGCACTAGGGTGTGTTCACATGTCGGTTTGTCTATGTGTCGTCCCTCGGGTGCCCACTGCACACACACACCCGCTTCCTCCTCTTCTTTGATATTTTTACCACTACCATAACTACCACCAATAACCAACCACATCTACTACCAATAACCTACGACAAGCACCAATATCCTACCACAACTACCACACTACCGCACGCTGGCTTCTAAGGTTACCGGGGATCAAGTGTGCGTGAGACTGTCGGAACCCAGAGAAAGATCGTACCTTCCTCTGTGTAACTCTCATATACTGTATTTAACTACACCTAAAAGGATACCAGGTCACCCCGACCTGGTGTCCTCTTAGGTGTAGTGGATGTCCTCTTGGTTGTAGTGGATGTCCTCTGAGGTGTAGTGGATGTCCTCTGAGGTGTAGTGGATGTCCTCATAAGTGTAGTGGATGTCCTCTTTGAATTCACTGAATATCGTCTTGAAGGCATCAAATGTCTTCTTGAATGCGCTGAGTGTCATCTTGAATGCACTTGGTGTCCTCTTGAATACACTGGGTGTCCTCGAATTCACAGGATCTCTTGAATGCATTGGGTGTCCTCTTGATTGCACTGGGTGTTCTCTTGAATGCACAGAATGTCCTGGAATGTATTGGATATCATCTTGAATACGCTGGGGGTCATTTTAAATGCATTGGGTATCCTCTTGAATATAGGTCCAGGTGTTGTGTGTCTTAAACTTCGTGTTTGTTGACCTGGCCGAGCGTCACACACAGGTTTATGTTTAAAGCCATATAGGATTAAATATATATTATACTATTTCATTTTATGGTTTATTTATTACAGAAGAATGTATTTCAGTCCTGTAAATTAGGTATATTATTTTTCAGAGCCACGAAACTAATAATGTTTATGTCGGTAGTCTTGTATAACTCTCTCAATAGGACATGTGAGAAAGGATCTAACGTCCTAACTTTAGCCACCCAAATATATGGCGGTCAAATACAGCGTCGATTTGGTACTGAGACTTTGCTGTAACGTTACGTAGTCAACTTTTCTTACCTTAGATGGGAGACAAGAAAACAAACAAACGTAAATATCCCTGAACATTATGGTCGAAGTAGTGACTAGTAACGATGTTAGTAAGCAAATAAACAAATTAAAGCCTAGTAAGTCACCTGGTCCCGATGACATATTTGCCAGAGTATTAAAGGAATGTAAGGAAGAGCTTAGTATGCCCTTAGCAAAGTTGTTTAACATGTCCTTAAAAACAGGTGTAGTACCAGAATCCTGGAGGATAGCGAATGTAATAACGATTTTCAAGAAGCAGGATATATCACTATCCTCTAACTACCGCCCAATCAGTCTAACATCAATAGTAGGCAAATTACTGGAAGCAATCATTTCAAACTCTATTCGAAATCACCGGGAGAAGCACCAATTGATTAATGATTCCCAGCATGGCTTCACAAGCGGGCGTTCATGTCTAACTAATCTATTAACATTATTTTCATCAGTTTTCGAATCGGTGGACGAGGGGCACAATTATGATGTGGTATATCTCGACTTTAGCAAAGCCTTCGGCAGAGTCCCCCACGAAAGACTAATTAGAAAGGTAGAAGCACATGGCATCAAAGGTAATATCCTTAAATGGATTAGGGCGTGGTTACGGGACAGGAAACAGCGAGTGAGCATTAACGGCACTAAGTCCCATTGGAGCAACGTCACTAGTGGAGTTCCCCAAAGCTCAGTACTTGGACCATTATTATTTATTATATACATAAACGACATAGATATCAACATAGACAGCAACACAAGCAAATTTGCTGATGACACTAAAATAGGACGTGTTATTAAATCTGGCGAGGACTCCGCAAAACTACAGGAAGCTGTAAACAAATTTTTCGAATGATCTGAAAAATGGCAGATGAAATTCAACGTGGACAAATGTAAAGTACTCAGTATAGGAGATGTAAACAGGGAAACCAGATACCAGATGAACAACGATGCCATAGAGAAATCCGACTGTGAGAGAGATTTAGGAGTAATGATAAGTAGGAACCTTAAGCCAAGTAAACAATGTGTTTTTGCTTGTAACAAGGCTAATAAAGTACTTGGGTTCATACAAAGGAGTGTTAGTTACAAGACTAGTGAGGTCATCCTAAAACTGTATCTTGCGCTTGTGAGACCACACCTGGATTACGCAGTTCAGTTCTGGTCACCGTATTACAGAATGAATATAGAATCCTTGGAAAGAATCCAGAGGAGAATGACAAGACTAATCCCGGGCATTAGGAACCTTGAGTGTAGAAACAGGTTAAAACATCTTAATTTGCACTCCCTCGAGAGACGTAGAGGGAGGGGCGACCTGATAGAGGTGTATAAATGGAAGTCAGGGCTAAACAAAGGGGACATTACAAAGGTACTCAAACTATCCAACCAGAAGCGAACTCGTAACAATGGTTTTAAATTAGACAAATTTAGATTTAGGCGCGAAATAGGTAAACACTGGTTTGGAAACAGAGTAGTGGATGAATGGAACAAGTTACCAAATATCATCATTAACTCGAATCCGCTGAATAGCTTGAAACATAGGTTGGATGCTTATATGAGCAATAGGGGTTGGGTGTAAACGGGACTGCCGAGTATGGGCCAATAGGCCCGCTGCAGTTTCCTCCATTCTTATGTTCTTATGTTGTTATTCCTAAAAGTTAATTCATGTACCTGGTGAGTTACCCTAATTCAGGTTGTTTCAGGGTAATTTTGTTGCCATTTTAGACATTATATTGATAGTTTAAGTGTAAACTGCAGTGTAATGCCACCCTAGGCCTAACCTAACCTAACCTAACCCATCCCATCCCAGTCCCGCTGACCTTTCCCTTGTGACCTGACTTCATCGCTGTGACCTCACCTCACCTCCACCCTCACCCATCGCTGCGATTATCAGGAGTGATAAGTAGCTAAACAGAAGGTAGGGTGGGGTCACGGGTCGGGCAGGCGGGTCAACAAAGGGTCATACATCTTGTGTTGGTGAAAATTGGGTATGTTGGCACTGCGGGGTGAGCTAAGGACGCCCAGTACCCAGCCGCGCCCTAAAAAGTCCAGGCGGTCTTAACTCTATACAGTACTAACGCAAAATACTCATTACTGAATTGTTGTAAGATTTTGTTATGATACACCAACAACCAAGTCCAAGGGGCCATAGCTGAGCTCTGTACAGTAGCACACAAACAGAGAGTGGTGTAGGTTGGCAGGTGTGTGACAGACAAAGAACGGAAGCTTCAGCAATATTGGGCAGGTAACACTCACCTTCACTCGTGCCAGCATGACCCGGGGAACTCACACAACACCGCCACATAAAAACAGGTTCCGGGCGGTGTGTGTGTCGCGGCTTTGTGGCGGAGATTACCTACCACAGAGGTGTGTGTCTACCTACCACATTGGTGTGTGTGTGTGTGTGTGTGTGTGTGTCTGTCTAATAATAATAATAATAATAATAATAATAATAATAATAATAATAATAATAATTAACGGTTTATTGAAAGATCATGGCAGCCAGAAGGCTGAAAATATACAGTACAGTTACATAATTGGTGAATGGGCCACCTAAGTGATACAAATATGATATATAATAATTAGGTGGGGAGAAGGTTATACTACAAGGCATTTCAACACAGTGACAGTACAAAAAGGTAAGATTGATTATAACACTGGTCAACAAAGTTTTTGTTGCATTGCTATAAACACTTGATTCTACCTAATTTGGGTGTGCTGATCTCATATCTGAGGTTAGTTTCCTTCTGTAAGCTCTAGTTTTTTTGCAATCAAGGTATTTTGAAATTTCAAAATTTCGTCTTCGTCTTATTGACCTCGTCGTCTATCTTGAAAAATATGTCATTAAACTGTCATTAAATTAGCTGGGTAATAAACAATAAAATATTACATATTCTATATTTATTCAACAACACAATTTGAAACATGTTCCATCTAAAACAAAGGTTGAAATTTGTATAAAACTCATTGTTAGTAAGAAATTTGTTACTATGAGGAGACAAAGCCCAATCACATTTTAGCCAGGTAGGAATTTGCGCTTGAAGCTCTTGCGTTTGTGAAATGTCTCAAGGCACTCTCGTTTAATGCTCCAGCAGTAGTCTGCCATCATATGTTTGTCCCATCTCCCTTGGTAGCGGTCTTCCATGGTCTTGAGATCCTGATGAAACCGCTCGCCTTGCTCGTCACTTACTGCCCCTAGGTTCTCAGGGAATCTATCAAGATGACTATATAGGAAATGGAGTTTGACACTCATATTGCATCCAAGGTCATGAAAGGCTGACAACATGGTTGCTACAAGGGTTTCATAGTTGTCAGCCTTTTTATTACCAAGAAAGTTTTCCATTACCGCCACAAATGAAAGCCATGCACCCCTTTCCTTGTCGTCCATCTTTCTGACAAAGTCTTGATCACGTACAAGTGCACGAATTTGTGGTCCATCAAACACACCTGCCTTTATCTTCTCAAATGACAAAGCAGGGTGAGCAGAGACTATGTGTTGGAAGCATTCACCATCAGTATTTAATGCTCTGACAAACTGTTTCATCAGGCCCAGCTTGATATGGAGAGGAGGAAATATGATCTTTTCTCGACTGACGATTGGATCATTGACAATGTTTGGCATACCAGCTTCCAGAGTCTCACGTAAGGGCCACTCCTTCAGGTTCCAATGCCTGTCTCTAGCTCGGCTGTCCCACATGCAAAGAAAGCAGGGATACTTTGTAAATCCTCTTTGTTGGCCAAGAAGGAAGTTCACCATTTTGAGGTCAACACAAATTGTCCAGTTGTGCTCATGGTATTTTAGCAGGTGAATCACAGTTTTAATGTCATTATACTCCTCTCGTAAGCACACAGAATGACCCACTGGAACAGCTGCATAGACATTACCATTATGTAGTAGCACACACTTCAGGCTACGCTTACAACTATCTAGAAATAATAGCCAGTCATTTGGACTATACAATGGAATCCCTAATTCCTGGAGAAGACCCGGGATATTATGACAGTAAACAAACTTATTCTCCTCTGTAAAGAATGGCACAAAATCCTGTTCCCGCTTTCTGAAGTCTGAAACTTTTGTGGTCTGGTTCAGTAGAGCCTTTTCTTGCAACCTAGAAGCTAAAACTTCTGCTGCATTTTTGGAGAGACCCAAATCACGCACAAGGTCATTCAGCTCTGGCTGACTAAACTTCTGAGGGGTTGATGACTCTGGTGTACCATCAGAAGAATTGTCGGAATCTGCAAGTATTTCTTGAGTTTCATGTTCACTCTCTTGGTCTTTGTCGCTTCCCTCCTCTTCAGCTGGAGACAACCCATTAAAAACTGGAACTGGTAGCTCATCAGAGTGCAAAGTAGGTCGAATTGCTGAAGGGATACTAGGATACGATATTTTATGTCTGTTTTTCTTGCCAACACCCTTCGTATTGATCAGACAAAAATAGCAGTCAGTTGTGTGGTCCTTCGGTTCTCGCCAGGTCATGGGAATTCCGAACGGTAAGCCCTTACGTTTTCCTTTTGTCCAGTCACGCAGCATTTCTTCGCAGTTATGACACACAGCATGTGGAGCCCATTTTTTGTCTTGGTCGCCAAGAGTAAGTCCGAAGTACGCTTTATAGCCGCGCCTCACAAACGATGTTATATTGCGCCTCTGACGAATAAGCGTGAAGTATCCACAAATATAACAGAAGGCATCAGGTTTGTTCACACATTGATTTCTCTTTGTAGCCATGACCAAATCTGAAAGAAAAAACAGACAAAATTGTATCTCCCTATTGATACCATAATCGTGTAATTAATTAATTTGACCGCAAACGGCTAGAATGTAAAACCTCAAATTACATGAAAACTGGAGCATGCAGAACAAAACTGGTTTCAAATATGAAATCAGCAGATCAAAAATGGTAAGACACAGTAAAGAAATCTCATGCAACTGGGAATTATAAAAAATTTGTTGTCCTGTGAATTATTAGTGAATACACTGGTTGATTACGAGTTGTTGAAAATTTTTACAATGGTTGGGACTGGGCTGTTCTTATAGCGATCAGTACGTGCACGTATGGACTGGATGCGGTTGTGGTGTCGAACAGCAATTCGCGGTCAAAGGAATCTCAGGTGGAAGTAAAGAGCCGGTGTCGAGGATGGTGCAGAAGCGTCTCACCAAATTTGTAGATGAGGTAATGGTGATGATCAGAGAGAGCCGAGAGGGACAGCGTGTTGAACGCTTCTTGATATGTGGAGTAGGAAAGGGAGAGAATAATCTTGCATGCCCTCTTTTGCACTTTTTCGAGTTGTTTACGTTGTGTGGCATTTAGGGTGTGTGTGTGTGTGTGTGTGTGTGTGTGTGTGTGAGAGAGAGGTCGTATTATTGACCACCTCTCCCTCTCGTTAGTGTATCAGTTTATCTCAACAAGTGATGTCAGGTAAGTATAATGACCCAGTCTCCTGAACAACCAAAACTCTCAAGTAGCAGTCTGGGCCTCACCTGAGGAACTGTCTGACGGAGGGCTGGTGATGAGCTGGAGGTGAATTAGTGGAGGGCTGAAAGTATTTGAAGGAGGGCGGGAAGGCTGTAGGGAGGTGGAGGAGGGCTGTAGGGAGGTGGGGGAGGGTTGCACGCCTTAGCTTTTAGTAAGTATTTATCAACAGGTAACACATATAATAATTAAGCGAATTTAATTATTTTGGTGAAGTTGCGAGAACTGCTTATTAGAAAACTAAATTAAAGGAAATTTAGTAATTTTTTTAGTTGGAAATAGATTGTGAGATCGTGTGTTTGTGTGTGTGCGGGGCTGTGTACAACCTTATCGTGTGGCGGCAATATGTTAGTGTTAAAATGCAAGCACTGCTTACTTCCTGTCGGTTTCAGCTACCGCCGCTGGCTAGCCCTCATGACGAACAGGGAAGCAACTTGCATAAGTTTTCCCCTGCCAGGACACAGCCTCTTCACCATCAAGACTCCTGCTGTGCCTCCTCGTAGCATCACAAGGTAACTGGGTACCTTGCAGCCCCAGACTGGACCAGCAGGGGATCTTGGAGCAGCAGTGGGCCCCAGAGGGATAATGCCTAGGCCCACCGGCATATGGACACGGTCAGATGATTGATAACCACTGCCCTAATGCTTTGCTGATTAACCTTGGTAGGTATAAGGCTACTGGAGTAAACCCTGAAAGAAAAATCTGTGGTGGAACCTTGCATCAGGCAGACATGCTTACAGAGCTCCAGTAAGACCCCCAACGGCGGTATAGGTGGAAGAGGTGACCAACATAGGAACTCAACGACTACACCGGCGGATGAAGGCAATGCATGATGGACAGGCTACTAAAGCAAAACCCAACAATCGGGCCAATTGCCTTCCTTAGTCATTGCTGCTTCCTGCACCATTAGATTACCAAAGGGAGAACCAAGATGTGTGGTTGCAGCCTGCACTCCTGCCTCACCACATAAATCAACTCATGCACAGCCATCATCCAGCTCATCACACTTTTCATCATCATCAAAACCTTTATACACCAAAAAGTCTAACGGCAGCAGATGAGTGGCAACGGGGAGAAAGCAGAGATGACTGCCGGGATTCTCTAATCACAACTCTGCACATGGGCAGCACAGATAAGATGATCGCTTATGCACTGGGATCTAGGCAGCAGTGCAATCCGGTCCTGTCTGTGCGACTGAGCAGCTTTTCGAGGAGCCACTCTGCTTACCCCACATGGGGAGGGGGCTAGAAAAGGTGCCCTAAATATAGCCTGCCTAAAAAGACAACCTAACTGGGCAACTGCACCCAGTAAGGTCATCGTAATGTGGTTGAAAATATATACATAATTACAGATAAAAGCAAAAACGAACTATACAACTTCTTATCGCCACTGCATGGAATGTCAGGACTCTTCTGGATAATGGCACAAATGAGCATCATGAAAGAAGAACAGCTCTTATGGCAAAAGAGCTTTCTATGTATAACAACGACATAGCAGCCATTAGTGAGTCCCGGCTCCCAGATGAGGGTCAACTCACAGAACGGGTCCGGCTATACTGTCTTTTGGAAGGGTAAGCCTGCTGGGGAGAGAAACAGCATTTATGAAGTTGGCTTTACCATTTGCCAATCCATTCTACACAGGCTAAATGAAATGCCTGTTGGGATCAACGAGTGCCTCATGATGCTCTGAGTCCCACTGAATCATTAACGTCATGCCTTCTTCCTCAGTACAACACTGGATGAAGTGGATGATATCAAGGAGGCTTTTTATACCGACCTTCACAGAGTGTTAACCACTATCCCCAGAGAAGATAGGGTTGTGCTCCTTGGTGACTTCATTGCCAGAGTTACAAGAGATGCTGACTTATGGCAGGGAACTATAGGGAGAAACAGAGTAGGCAAGTGTAATCAACGGCCTACTCCTCCTCAGCAAATGTGCTCAACACAACCTCACTATCAACAACACCCTGTTTGGCAGTCTGACAAGTTCAAGGGTTCTTGACAACACCCACGATCCAAACATTGGCATCTCATTGACTACATTATTGTCAGAGAAAGAGATTGCCGAGATGTCCTAATCACCCAGCCATACAAGGCTCAAACTACTGTGTCACAGATCATCGGCTTGTCAGTGTCAAACTCTTCCTCCAGGTCGAGGGTGGACTGATAAACAACCCAATAACAAACAACTCACATCTGAGTGCCGATTGGATATCCTCGACACTGTCATGAGAAAAACCCACAGAGAGACCCTCGGCCAGAATGAAAGAATACACCAGGACTGGTTTGGTGAGAATGACCAGGGAAATCAATGTAGTCATCGATGATAATCGTGCTGCTTTAACTGACTGGTAGAGCATCCCTTAGTCTCGGATCAAAGCTGATACCTTCCGCAAGAAGAAGTAGGAGGCCCAGCATAAACCTCCCAATCTAAAGAACGAATCGTTGAAAAATGAAGCATGTGAAATGCCAAACTTGCAGATCAACACAAAATGTGCAAATTTTTCAATTCCACTAAAACAATTTATGGCCCAATTACTCCTGGTGCAGCCCCCCTCTGCTAATCCGATGGTAGCTCCTCAATTAAAGATGAAGAAGGCATCCTCTGGTGCTGGAGAGCACTACTATTCCCTGCTCAACCGAAACGCTGATGTGGATGTCCTGACTGCCCAGCAGGTCCCTCAGCACCCACAGCTGACCCACCTCAGCTAACCTTCATTCCTGGATGAGGTAGCTACTACCATGAAACAGACGAAAAATAATGAAGACACAGGGTCTGATGGAATCCCCAGTCGAGGTATATAAAGCAGGAGGACCTCTGCTTACCAGCCATCTCCACTCTCTCCTGGAGAATATATGGGAGAAGGAGGAAATCTCCCAAGCTCTTTAAGAACAAAGAAAAGTGGTCAGATTGTGGCAACTACTGCGGGATCTCGCTGCTGTCCATAACTGGCAAGATTGTCGCCCAAGTCCTCCTAAACAGACTTCTTCCTGAGGCGGAAAACTTCCTCCCAGTATCTCAATGTGGCGTTAGACCATTACGTGGCATCACTGACATGATCTTTGCTGCTCGCCAGATACAGAAAGAGTGCAGAGAACAGCTTCGTGACTTGTACATGGCCTTCATGGAACTTACCAAGGCCTTCAATTCAGTCAAAAGGGAAGCCCTCTGACGGACTCTCAGCTGTTTTGGCTGCCCACCAAAATTCATCGTCATTGTGAGGGAACTGAACGATGTCATGAACGGCAGTGTCCTGTACAATGGCATCCAGTCTGAGTTCTTCCTCATCAAAACGGGGATAAAACAAGGATGGCTACTGGTACCAACTATCTTTATCATTTTCTTGGCTGCCTTCTTTACTCGTGCCAGTGCCAATTTAGCTGGCAAGGTGGACATCTAGTACCGAATAAAAGGTCTCTTCAACATAAGACAACTCCAGGCTGGAACAAAGGTGTAGGCAGCTTCCAATACTGAACTACAGTATGCAGACGACCTCACCCTCGTCACTCACACTGAAGGCGACCTACAGAAAATCCATGACACCTACACATATGCGTATGCACACTTCGGCCTTGAGATGAAAGTACGTAAGACTCAGATTCTCTTTTAACCTGCCCCTGGTTCAGCCGTACCTCCACCATCCATCCAGCATAACAGTACTACCCTCTCTAATGTTACCCACTTTCAGTATCTCAGCTTCTACTTGTCCACCACCGCGAACATCGATGAAGAGATTCAATATCGGATCAGATGTGCATATCAAGTCTTTGGCAGACTCTGTACTCATGTCTTCAGGTGTAGGGATCTGAAAATATCTATAAAGTTGCACGTATATCGAACAGTGGTCCTCCCCACCCTGGTCTACGGCAGCGAGTCATGGGTCACATACAGGAGGCACCTCAAGACACTTGAAAATTTTCATCAAAGTAGTCTACTTTCCATCCTCTGAGTTCGCTGGGAAGATATGAGAACAAATGCCAGTATTCTCGTTGACACCAACTGTAGGAGCCTCGAACGTACCATTATCCATGAACAATTACGTTAGACTGGCCATGTTACCCGCATGGACGACAGTGAACTTCCAAGTCAGTTACTTTACAGTCACCTAACGAATAGTAAACATAACGCTGGCGGGCAACTGAAAAGCTTTATGGATAGTCTTAAGGCAAACCTGAAAAAGTGCCAAATTGACTCCCCTCGATGTAGCCCTCCACACGTGCAGCTTCTCTGGACGTCTCTGCCGGTCCCATATCGGCCTCTCGAGTCGCCTCAGAGCTCACCAACGAAGGTAACATCCTTAGAAACTCATATCATTGTATCATAGCTGGATAATCGTCATACTCGTTTCCGAGTAACAGCAAAGTAGTAGTTGTAGTGTGTGTGTGTGTGTGTGTGTGTGTGTGTGTGTGTGTGTGTGTGTGTGTGTGTGTAATAATAATAATAATAATTAACGGTTTATTGAAAGAGCTTGGCAGCCAGAAGGCTGAAAATATACAGTTACATATTTGGGGAATGGGTTATGAATTACAAATAATATACAAGTAACATAAGTGACACAAATAAGACATATAATAATTTAGATGGGGAAAAGCTCAAACTACAGTTCATTTCAACATAGTGACAGTGTAAGGAGCAGTGTTTACTGGGAGTGAATACACTGAATTATTACAAGTTATTGATAATTTTTACAATGGTTGGGACTGGGCTGTTCTTATAGCGATCAGTTCGTGCACGTATGGGCTGGATGCGGTTGTGGTGTCGAACAGCAATTCTCGGACAAGGGATCTCAGGTGGTAGTAGCAGCCGGTGTCGGGGATGGTGTAGAAGCTTCTTACCAAATTTGCAGATGAGGTCGTGGTGATGGTCAGTGTGTGTGTGTGTGTGTGTGTGTGTGTGTGTGTAATAATAATAATAATAATAATAATAATAATAATAATAATAATAATAATAATAATAATAATAATAAAAAAAAAAAAAAAAAAAATAATAATAATAATAATAATAATAATAATAACGATTTATTGAAAGAAGCATGCCAGCCGGAAGGCTGAAAATATACAGTTACATAATTGGGGAATGGGTCTCTTGATTTACAAATGATATACAAGCAGCATAAGTGATACAAATATGATATATAATAACCAGGTGGGGAGAAGCTCAAACTACAGGGCATTTCAACTTAGTGACAGTGCTAAAAGTATGATTGACTGGGAGTGAATACCCTGGTTGATTACAAGTTATTGATAATTTTTATAATGGTTGGGACTGGGCTGTTCTTATAGCGATCAGTTCGTGCTCGTATGGGCTGGATGCTGTTGTGGTGTCGAACAGCAATTCTCGGACGATTGATCTCGGGTGGTAGTAGAAGCCGGTGTCGAGGATGGTGCAGAAGCTTCTCACCAAATTTGGTGATGCTCAGAGCGAGCCGAGAGGGTCAGTGTGTTGAGTGCCTCTTGATATGTGAAGTAGAAAAGGGGGAGAATAATCTTGCATGCCCTCTTTTGCACTTTTTCTATATGTTTACGTTTGTGGCATTTAGGGAGGAAGACCAGGTAGGGGAGGCATAGGTGAGCTTGGGAAGTAAGAATGTTGAGTAAACACTGAGGAGCTCGGGCACAGGAACTCAGAGGGACTTGAGTCGGCGGAGGAGGTGGAGACGGAAACTGGAGGATTTTACGACTTCACTGACGTGTGGTTTCCAATTTAGTTTGTTGTCTATGGTGACGCCGATGAGCTTAGTGAAATCTACAACCTGGCGTGTGTTGTGACCTAAAGTAATGGAAGGGGGTGGGACAACGTCAGAGGAGAGGTTGATGTGCATAACCATGGTCTTGGTATGGTTGATGGTGACGTGGTAGTTAGTGGTCCAGTGTTCAATAAATCCTGAAGGGCGGTATAGTCGGGAGCAGAATTATTGACGCTGATCCCAATGGTGGAGTCGTCGACATATTTCCAGCGTGCATAAGAAAGCATAGTGGTCCCATCTTGGTGCCTTGGGGGACGTCACAGGTGAATGACTGAAAAGTGGAGACAACCCCTCGGAAACTTACGGCTTGGCGTCGGTTACTGAGGAAGTCTATAAGCCATGATATAAGACTTCTTCGAAACCCGAGGTCGATAGCTTTGTTGATGATTAAATTGTGGTCGACTAGGTCAAATGCCTTGGTGAAGTCAATGAAGGCGACAGCTACAGACGTTTTCCGTTAGTCGAAAAAGCTGACAAGACAGTGAGTTGTGGAAGCAGTTTTCATATTGCCAAATTGTTGAGGATCTACGGCGCCTGCAATATCAGCATAAGCCCAGTCAAACACAAAACTTTCACAGATTAAGCTGGATATTGGGGTGATTGCAATTGGTCATAGCTGATTTAAGGATTGTGGGCTGGTTGACTTGGGCACTGGTGACACATATGAAGTCTTCCAGCCAGCTGGGCATCTGGCTTGACTGAGGGAAGCATTGATGATGGAGCAGAGGGATTTAGCGAGCTCCGGGGAGAACTCATTGAAGAGTTTCATTGGTAAGTCAATGGGGGTGATGGAGCGTTTTAACTTCAGTTTGTCCAGACGTTTTGCTACTTCAAATTCTTCTACTAAGTCAGTGGGAAGGGGGGCTGGTAGGTAAGCAGGGAGAGTGGTTGTGTCAAGCCGGGGGAGCGTCTGGCATATGGCAGCGAAATGGTTATTTTACTTTATTTTTTTTTTATTGGGCACTCCCCTACATCCTTGTGTAAGGCGAAGCGCAGAAGCGTTTACAGTGCCCAACAGGGAAGCATGCTAAGTTCATGCTTGCCTTTATGTCTCATGAGTTAAGGGCGTAGAAGCCTGAAGTGTCAAGGGCATAGAAGCCTGAAGTGTCAAGGGCATAGAAGCCTGAAGAGTCAATGGTTTATGTCATCAAGTTATTGGAAGCTCCAACAACTTGTTCCAGAATACGAATTCGCAACTTTCGATTTACACCAGGTACCTACTTTACTGCTAGGTGAACAGGGACTAATGGGGGCTAGGAAGTACGTCCAAACAACTTCCACCGGCCCGGGAATCGAACCCGTGACATCTCGCTTGCGAAGGCAAGATCGGTACCACTCTACCAACAGCACCCCAGCGAAAAGGGTTATTTGATTGCTCAGCTGCGTCAACATTAGTGAGGTGGCTAAGGAAGGGGAGGGGGTGTGAATTATTGTTTAGTCCACAGAGTTCTTTAAGCTTATCATACCACTGACTGATGTTGGTCTGCTTCAGGTGTTGATTTGGTTGGGTAGTGAAACTTCTTTGCAGTGCGTATTTCGCGGATGACTCGGTTGCGAAGGGACCTGTTGCGGTTGTGCTCATTGAGATAAAAGGCTCTGTGTGTGTGTGTGTGTGTGTGTGTGTGTGTGTGTGTGTGTGTGTTGAAACATTTCACTCTTGAATAAAGGAAAAATTATGAACACGTACCACAAAAAGTTCTCGGACGCTCTAAGCATCATACAATATCACAAAACGAACGAGAAATCTGAACATTGCTCTCTGAGGACTTTTTATTGCAAATTAAATTACTTCTTTTCACTTGTAAACACTATAATGACGAGCAATATATGCAGTATTATTACGAAATATTTAGTCACTTGAGACAACCAGGCATACCAACCCTTCTGAGATGACACGAGCCATAGTGATCATTCGGAACCCCTTCGTGCCCAGCTGTGCGAGAATTTTTGTGGCGTGTACGAAGACTTGAATGAAAATGGTGTCTTGTCTTATGTGAAGATCTCTTAAGTTAGGTTGGATTCAGTTAGATTAGGGTAAATTAAGATAGGGTAGGTTAGGGTAGGTTGAAACATTGGTCAGGTTAAGTTAACATAGATTAGGTTGTGGCACAATAGACCTATCCAGGCAAGAAGGGCATATCACCAGCTGGGTATTAAGTGAAAGTGAGAATTTTTCTTACTGTGACCTTGTTTGACCTGCCTGTGTTGGGAGGCAGCTTAGTACTGATTAGTTTGTTTGTCCTGGTGTGACCTGTGCCGTGTGGGATGGTCAGATCACCGATGTGTGTGTGTGTGTGTGTGTGTGTGTGTGTGTGTGTGTGTGTGTGTGTGTTTTATTATCAGTATCTATGTTTATTCATACGGACGAAAATTTTTGTGTACCTTTAATCTTTACCAACATGCATACATTGTATATTAACTGGAGATGCTGTTCTACGAGTACACTAACACAACAAAACAATGCACTGAAAAGACTGGGGTGAGAAAGAACTGATTATAAGCTGCATTAGTGAAGAGTGCTTGGTGCTCTCAGTGAGTTAATCAGTTAGTAAGTCAGTGGGCCAGTCAGCTTCTCAACCAATGGGCCAGCCAATCTGTCAGTCACTCAGCCGGTCAACCAGTCAGCCAGTCAATCAGTTCATAGCTCCTCCTCACACACATTGGTCAGTAAGGTTGAGCACAGTATGAAGAGAATTCAGTGAGCCACACATACCAACCTGACGTATTACCTGCACTGCCTGCCAGGGTGTGTCAATTTAAGTGTGCAAAATGAAAGTTTAGAGTTTAACAGACTACTAGTGACTAAATTATACATTTTTATATGCTAAATCGAAATATGGCTTCAAAATCCGGATTTGACCATCCCTAGCTTCTTATTTTGAGTTGAAATTTACGAAAAATTTGCAATTTTTGCATATTTTTATTGTATACAACGACATTTTATCAGCCAGACAGATTATCAGAACAGTTTCATTGAACTTTACCAAGGTGGCCAATTCCTGTTCCTGGACATGAGTTCCCTACTGGCCACCTGGCCCCTGATGTATGCCTCCCTCCTATCTTTAGAGAAAATATGTTGTGCTGCTTCAGTTGTCATCCTCACACACCTCTCTACTGACTGTGTGTGTGAGGCCCATGCAGGAACTTCCATTGGTCTATCCAGAAACTCCATGATTTCTGCAGTGGTGAGGGAGCAAGTCAGAGGAGGCTCGGATACTCCAGAGTTTCTTTCAATAAGCTCCGAGAGTTTGGTGGCATCTGGGTTTACGTCAGGAGTCTTCCTGGGTCTGACACTGCAGTCTCCTACCTGTGTCTCCTCATCACCTTCTCCTCTGATTTCCAGTATCCTTTTCACAGCTTCCCTTTTCTCCTCCTCCATCTTTGCATAGCATGGCCTAGAGCACAACCTCAGAGTGTGCATACCAGGCTGATCTCTTCACTGTAGGCATCATTATTCCTACCACATCCTCCGTATGACTTTTAAGCAGTTTCAGCTGGTACAGTACATGCCTGGGACCCTCCACCCAGCTGCAATATAACTTGATGTTGAACCAGTTCGGCATATACAGTAGACTCCCACTATGAATTCCACAATTGTCCTCAGATGTTTCAGGTTCATACTCTTCAGCCCATGTTTAGAAATCCACAATCTGCAGAGCCTTAGAGCAGTGGTAAGCCACCTACTGTGACAGACTGGCCCAATCTCCAGGAGAGCTAGACTCTGAGTTACCTTTCCTGATCTGATGGCAGAGATGATTCTGTAGCATATGGTTGGTCTATGCTGAGAACCTTGACTACCTCCTGAGTGAGATTGGGTAGAGGAGGACCAACAGTGATCCTCGTGAAGTTTGGGTTAATCTCCAGTTCAGTGGCAGTGTCTAACATCTTCCCTACGGTCCCCGACCATTTGTTGTTGCTCAATGCTTCCATACACAACAAAGTCTGTATAGTAGGCGACTTTAACCTTGGCCAAATAGATTGGACTGACCTTACGGGTAACTCAGAATCAGAGGATTTTCTCGAGACGATCCAGGACTGTTTCCTAAGTCAACATATAACCGAACCCACACGGGGTAATAATATACTCGATTTAGTTCTGTCGAACAGAGAAAACCTCATTAGCAATGTCGAGGTAGGGAACGAACTTGCAAACAGCGATCACAAAGAAATTAGATTCCAGTTAGATTTTCAGGGCAGACGTAAGAAAAATTCCACTAAAGTACCAGATTTCAGAAGGGCAAACTTTGACAGCTTAAAGAGGCAGCTAAGAGAGGGGGTGTCGCGCTTGGCCGTGAACCTGACAGATGACGGCGACCTGATAACGACATCTGAGACTGCCGAGTTCCACGTCAATTTAAATAATGAGTTACTTAATGCACAGAGGCAGAACATACCATACAAAAATCTCAGATCAGACAACAATGACCCTAAATGGATAAATAATTATTTAAAGAACATCATTGGCCAAAGGAAGGCTATAGGTAGAAGGATAAAGCGTGGCGAAATTTACCTCCAGGATTATTATAAGATATTGGCGAGTAGGGTTAAAACCGAGATAAGGAAAGCCAAGAGGAATAATGAGGTAAGGATAGCAAGGGAGGCGAAGACAAACCCCAAAGGATTCTACCAAATGTATCAAACTAAAACACGAGAAAAGATTGGACCAATACGGTCAGATACCGGCGAGCTCACTGATAACGATGGAGAAATGAGCAATAATGTGAATAAATATTTTTCAACAGTTTTCACCACCGAAAATTTAAACATGATACCCGAGGCACCGACTCTATTCAGAGATAGTGAAGAAAACAAATTAAGCGAGATAGTAGTTGTTAGGTTCTGAATAATAAGTTCTATATACAGGAGAGAACACAAACACCTGTATAGTTTTGTAGGTTCGGTTTACTGGATAAGAGTATGTACACAAAGGGGAGCAGCACTCTCCCCGGCTAGACTCCTTGATCAACTGCTATAGGCGACGTATGGCAAGTGATACATTAGCAGCTTCCATATGTCGCCAGGCACATTAATTAAGCGTGTGGGATATGGTAATAACATTGCCACACGCTGCTAGCTAGGCTGAATAAATAATACATAAATGGAGCACATACATAATATACATACATGATATATAATCCAGCATACATAATATACATACACCTCCCTCCCCCCTATACGCTCATAGCAAAGTCTTGAGCGGACCTTTTCTTTTGGATCCGTTCTGAGCGTCGAGGGACTTCATCACTGGGAAGGGTATGGGACTCAACACTGGTGGCGGGGCCAGCAGAAGGCATTGTTACGGGTCGGAGAAAACGGCGGTTCCTCCACCACACACGACCACTGGGTAACCGCACCTGGTAGTCCCGTGACCTGCCGAGACCCATGACTACGCCTACTTTGTCCCAACGTAGGGAGGTTGGGTCCTGAACACGGACTTGGGTGCCGACACTCAACCTGGGGAGGGAACGGGCGTGGTCATTGTAGTGGGCGACGACGTCCTGAACACGTTCGGCGGCTCGGCGATCACAATCCTCTGTCTTGGCCTGCCACTCCTTGGAGAAGGATTGAGGGTGAGCAGGGACACAAGAACGAAGGGGGCGTCCATACAAAACCTGGGCAGGGGAGCGTCCGGTGTAATTAGGTGTGTTGTGGAGTTCAAGAAGACCCCTGTCGAAGGCCTCGCAGTCAATGTTCCCAGAAGGGGCCACCTTAAGGATGAGGTGCTTCAGGGATTTGACAGCAGCCTCAGCGTGGCCGTTGGACTGCGGGTAATGGGGCGATGACAACACATGCCGGACTCCCCATCGGTCAAGGAACACAGCAAAGTCCCGGCTTGTGAACTGAGGCCCTCCGTCGGTTCGCAGGCGTACGGGAACGCCCACGTCACGGAAGTAGTGGCGGAACTTGCTGATGGTGGCGGCAGACGTCGTGTCATTACCGCACTTGATGACAACTGGCCAACCAGAGAGACGGTCGACGATAACGAGGAAGGACTTTCCTGACACACAGAAAAAGTCGGCCGACACAGACTCAAAGGGGCGGGTGGGGTTGTCGTCACTCATGAAGGGTTCCTTCTGCTGGCTGGGTTGTAATACTTGGCAGGGCTCACACGCACGGACAACATTGGAGATGTCGGAGTTGATGCCGGGCCAGAACACAGTCTGTCGTGCACGTCGTTTGGTGGCCTCAGCTCCACGGTGACTGTCGTGAAGGCGGGCCAAGGCGTGGGGACGTGATGCAGCAGGGACAACTACACGTGCTCCGTACAGAACAAGGTCTCCGTCGCAGTAGAGTTCATCGCGGAGTTTCCAATACGGGAGCAGGGTGTTGTGAAGATCGTAGCGGTTGCTAGGAAATCCATTCCTCACACACTCGACGAGTCGGACATAGGAAGGGTCATCTCGGGCCGCTGTTCGAAGGTCCTCCATTGCCTTGTCGTCATCTGGTGACAGGTCCGAACGAAGGGATTGGACGGCATGGAGAGTGACCACAGTCCTGACGGAAAGAGCGAGGTCGGCGTCGAGTACATGGTCTTCTGGAGTAGGGCGGCTGACAGGAGAGCGGGATAAGGCATCCGGGATGCAGAGCTCCTTACCAGCACGCCACACTGCAGTGAAGATGTACGCCGAGAGTTTCTCTTTCAGACGCTGGAGGCGAGGGTTCTCAACGGCGTCTAGCGTGTAGTGGTTGAGGATCGGGACAAGCGGGCGATGGTCGGTCACTAGGTGAAAGTATTGCAGGCCTATGAGGTAAAACCTGCACTTGGACATCGCCCAAACCGCAGCCAACAGCTCCAACTCAATAGTGGCGTAGCGCGTCTCAGTGTCAGAGAGGAAACGCGAGCCACACTGGACGAGCCGGAACTGCCCTCCACCATGATCCTGCAGTAGGGCGTATCCCACGCCATACAAGCGTGAGGCATCTGTCTGCAGAACTGTCGGCAAGGCTGGGTCAAACGTGGCGAGGACAGGTGGACGAGACAGGGCCTGTTTCACTTGCTGGAAGGCCTTGTCGTGGTCGGGGGTCCACAGGAATGTCCTCTTGGGGCTCATCAGGGGGCGAAGTGGTTGAGCAGCTGCGGAGATGTCCGACGAAAACTCTGCTAACTGGTTGACGAGACCTATGAAGGACCTCAAGTCGGTCAGGTTAGCAGGGGTGGGAAAATCCGTAATGGCGCGGACCTTTTCCGGGTCAGCTGCGATACCATTCCCTGAGAGGGTGTACCCACAAAAGTCAACTGAAGAGCTGGCCAGAACAAACTTGTCGGCATTTAGGGTAATGCCGTGCTTCCGGCACCTGTTGAGTACCTCGTAGATACGGCAGAGGTGATCCATATAATCCTCGTCGTACACGAGTATGTCGTCGACCACTTTCACGCAGTTTGCCAGACCTTGTAGAGCCATATCACCTCGAAGACAGAAAGCGTCTCCTGTAGCGGCGAATCCCATGGGGCCACGGCAATAACTGTAACGTCCATGCGGGGTGATGAACGTTGTGAGTGGTCGGTCTTCTTCGGCAAGCTCTATCTGCCAGTATCCACACAGGGCGTCCATCGTCGTGAAGAAACGCGCCTTCGGGTTCACACTGCGTATAGCTGCAAAGGGCGTGGGAGAAGGGTGCGCAGGACGAGACACCTGGTTGTTGAGCTTGGAAAGGTCAGTGGTGATCCGAACACCACCTTTAGGTTTTGCGACGACAACCATCGGGTGACACCATGGAGACGGGTCATCGCCGGTTGGTACAATAATTTCTTGGGCGACCATGGAGTCCAGCTCGTTTTTGACCGCCTCGCGGAAGGCCAGGGGAACCAGTCGAGGGGTGTAAATAGCGAATGGCTTCGCGTCGTCCCTCAGGTGGATCCTCATGGGGGGGCCTGCCATCTTCTTGAGAGGCTTGGATTCCAGAGCGGACTTGGTCACCAGAACGTCGCTGAATTCCTTCAGGAAGTACTTCCGAGCATCCGAAGGAGAGGTGTCACTGGCAAGAGGCAGGGGTAGGGCGGCAGCAGGGTCGTTGCTGCTCCCTTTTTGCACCCTGTTGGCGTGTTTTACCTCAAGAATAGGTTTGGGGAAGTCCTGGGAGATGATGGCCAACTCCTGACAATGTCTGTAGGACAGCAAAGGAGTCTGGACACCGTTATGCACATCAATCCAGGCTTGACACGACCTGTTGCCAAAGGTGACTTGTGCTTGGAGTGAACCCAGGGCCGGGGTCATCTGTGAACCATCTGCCATAAAGTGGAGATCCTTGGGGGGCGGTCCTAGATCGCTTGGAGAGAGCCCCAAGCATTGCAAATGCTGGGGACCGATGACTGTAGCATCAGCGCCGGTGTCGGGCAACATCTGAAGACGGGATGACACACCGCCGTAGGTCACGATGACGCTGATGTACTGGGGGACTTTGGTCCTGGGACGCGGGGGGGAGCACACATTCCTAATGTGGCTCGAGCGTTGTCAAGAGTCGTCGTACCTCTGATTGGAAGACTGTGGGCGGCCCTCTCTGGTGGAGGGGGGCTGAAGCTTCCGCCGACGCGGTCCTTTGGGTGTGTTGGAAGGGCAACACTTGTCATAGTGGCCCAGACGACCGCACACATTGCACTGGACGCGTTTGGCTGGGCACCGTACTGTGAGTGACCAGTGGCCCTTACGGTCACAACTGTTGCAGGTAGACTGAGCAGCTGGACACACCTGTGTTCCGTGCTGCTTACCACAGTTGTTGCAAAATAAACCGGGCGTGGACGTGGTGGGCGAAGGCGTAGGAACAGACTTCTTGTCCTTCTTGTACCGGGACACAGCGCGTACAGCTGTAGGGGGAGCGCGGATGGCAGAGGTGGCACACCTGGCAGCCTCATAGGAGCGACATATCGTCGACACATCCTTAAGAGAAGAGGAAGAGTCGAGGGAGGTGAGGCGTTGGACAAGTTCCTCGTCCTTAACACCCATCAGGATCACCTGCTTCAACTGGGTCTCCTCGCACTGCTGGTGGTGGCCTGGACATATATCTACCTCTTCCGAGGCTCTCTTAAGACGCACGTAAAAGGCGTCAAAAGACTCACCCTCCAACTGTCTGCAGCTAAACAATTCCCTCCTGCGCAGAGCTTCATTCTGCTGTCCTTTGATGTGCCGTTGTAGAACGTCCAGTACCTCCTCTACAGACAGCGAAGAGGTTGGGGGTACCTGCAACGTATGTTCCAAGACACGCTGAATTTCCAAGGTCAGGCACATGCGCAGCTGGATGAGTTGTTTAGGCTGTGACAAACTCTGGAGATCCACCATTGTAGAATAATCAGTCCACCGTCGCCGCCATTCACGAAAAGTCTGGAAAGTCTCATCAGGCTTCAAGATGGGCGGCGTTTGAGCTGCTGCTTTAGGTGGGGCTGGGGGGCGTGAAGGAAGCATGGATGAGGTATCTGAACCAGTCAGTACCGAGGCAGTGCTAGGGCCAGGGGCTTGGTTAACAGTGAGGCGAGATATCAAGGCTTCGAACCGTTCACTGTCTTCCAATCTCCGTTGGTGGTCTCGTTCTGCCTCTGCTTGCCTTCTGTGCTCATCCGCCAAACGTCTGTGAGCTTCATCCTCGCGTTTCTCATCTCTCATAAACTTCAGTAAAGCAATTATCTCTGGAGACAACGCTGAATATTGAGGTGAGGGACTGCGCGATGTGGGGGCTGGAGCGTCGTGGCCGGCCTGGTCATCCATCTCTGCGGGGCTATCACCCGCCTGACTCATCCAGGCGCTGGGTCCACGGCTACGTAAGGCGTGAGACATAACTACTTCCTCTGTGTACTATGTCTTAAATCAGTGTTGACCGGTCAGCCCGTCGTATCAACAAGATTTCAGACAAAAAAATTAATTAAATACACAGATAAGTAGGTTATATATATAAAATATATATAAGGAAGCCGCGCGGTCAGCGAGTGTTAGTACGTGTATGTGTGCGTGTGTGTGTGAGGGCAGTGGGAGCGGTCTCCTCGAGCTGTGAAGGGGTGTGGAGACGACGCTGTGAGGGGGTGGAGGGAGAGGCGCGGCGACTCCCAGTCAGTCCAGTTACCCTCAGAACGCGGTCAGAGACGGGTGCACTGAACTCTACTCCTTACAAATGCCCAGAACGTGCCGTATACCTTGGGAATCCTTTAGAACAAGGTCACACATGAATGGCACGAACACACAATGCACTAAACACTTCACAGAAAATCACTGACACTGCTCAAAGTTGCTAAATTCTTCGAGGAGAGGTGACACGCGGGAGTTGACCCAAGCGAGAGTCCATAGCGGGCTTTCCACAAACTTTGCACTATCACTCGTAATTATCCAGTAAGATCGGATCACTGCGCCATGTTAGGTTCTGAATAATAAGTTCTATATACAGGAGAGAACACAAACACCTGTATAGTTTTGTAGGTTTGGTTTACTGGATAAGAGTATGTACACAAAGGAGAGCAGCGGTCTCCCTGGCTAGGCTCCTTGATCAACTGCTATAGGCGACGTATGGCAAGTGATACATTAGCAGCTTCCATACGTCGCCAGGCACATTAATTAAGCGTGTGGGATATGGTAATAACATTGCCACACGCTGCTAGCTAGGCTGAATAAATAATACATAAATGGAGCACATACATAATATACATACATGATATATAATCCAGCATACATAATATACATACAGTAGTGACTAGTAACGATGTTAGTAAGCAAATAGACAAACTAAAGCCTAATAAGTCACCTGGTCCCGATGAGATATTTGCCAGAGTATTAAAGGAATGTAAGGAAGAGTTTAGTATGCCCTTAGCAAAGTTGTTTAACATGTCCTTAAAAACAGGTGTAGTACCAGAATCCTGGAGGATAGTGAATGTAATACCGATTTTCAAGAAGGGGGATAGATCACTATCCTCTAACTATCGCCCAATCAGTCTAACATCAATAGTAGGCAAATTACTGGAAGCAATCATTTCAAACTCTATTCGAAATCACCTGGAGAAGCACCGATTGATCAATGATTCCCAGCATGGCTTCACAAGCGGACGTTCTTGTCTAACTAATCTATTAACATTCTTTTCATCAGTTTTCGAATCGGTGGACGAGGGGCACAATTATGATGTGGTATATCTCGACTTTAGCAAAGCCTTCGACAGAGTCCCCCACGAAAGACTAATTAGAAAGGTAGGAGCTCATGGCATCAAAGGTAACATCCTTAAATGGATTAGGGCATGGTTACAGGACAGGAAACAGCGAGTGAGCATTAACGGCACTTAGTCCCATTGGAGCAACGTCACAAGTGGAGTTCCCCAAGGCTCAGTACTTGGACCATTATTATTTATTATATACATAAACGACATAGATATCGGCATAGACAGCAACATAAGTAAATTTGCTGATGACACTAAAATAGGACGTGTTATTAAATCTGACGAGGACTCAGCAAAACTACAGGAAGATCTAAAAAAAATTTTCGAATGGTGTGAAAAATGGCAGATGAAATTCAACGTGGACAAATGTAAAGTACTCAGTATAGGAGATGTATACAGGGAAACCAGATACCAGATGAACAACGATGCCATAGAGAAATCCGACTGCGAGAGAGATTTAGGAGTAATGATAAGTAGGAACCTTAAGCCAAGTAAACAATGTGTTTTTGCTCGTAACAAGGCTAATAAAGTACTTGGGTTCATACAAAGGAGTGTTAGTTACAAGACTAGCGAGGTCAACCTAAAACTGTATCTTGCTCTTGTGAGACCACACCTGGATTACGCAGTTCAATTCTGGTCACCGTATTACAGAATGGATATAGAATCATTGGAAAGAATTCAGAGGAGAATGACAAGACTAATCCCGGGCATTAGGAACCTTGAGTATAGAGACAGGTTAAAGCACCTTAATTTGCACTCCCTCGAGAGACGTAGAGCGAGGGGCGACCTGATAGAGGTGTATAAGTGGAAGTCAGGGCGAAACAAAGGGGACATTACAAAGGTACTCAAACTATCCAACGAGGAGCTTCAAACATAGGTTGGATGCTTATATGAGCAATAGGGGTTGGGTGTAATCGGGACTGCCCAGTATGGGCCAATAGGCCCGCTGCAGTTTCCTCCATTCTTATGTTCTTATGTCTTTCCATCCAGTGCAGTCACTAGGTGTCTGAGACTCAGCTCCCCCATGTGCAAGTCACAGACAATCCACACCAGCTTCCTGCCGAGCTTGGCCTCCACATAATGCATTACTCCTCCCTCCCAGCCAGTATTCATAGTAGTGCTGTCACCTCCTATGGCCAAAATGATCTGGTCTGCTCCTCTCTCTTTTTGCCAGTTCACCAAATGATCAGCAATGACCTCAGCATGACTTCTCTCCTCTGTAGCTTCCTCTGGTACAAAATGCCACAAATATTTCCCACCTGGTTCATTGCACACTGTGTCACTGTGTAGTGTGTTTCTTTAATGATTACAGGAATCTGCTTGCCAGTTCCTTCAGCATCCATCATCACATTGGTGTCATCTATTCTCCCATCAAAGAAGATACGGGTGATGCCATATTCCCTACTCTCCTCATCAAACTTCTTAGCCAGTTCCTTAGTCAGTCTCCTCTGAGCCCTCATCACCTTGTTGGTATCAATCACCAGTGCTGTGTCAGACTCTGTGATAAGTCCAGCATCAATCAAGGCAGCAGTGACAATGTCTGCAGTCTCTCTCAGCTCAGTATGATGTCTCAAGCTAGCCAGAGTTATGTTGGTGATATTTGCTGTGTTATATCTCTTATTCTAGTCACAGGCAAGGAAGAAGTTGTTGCAGCCTCTGAAATGAAGACTTCGTCTTCTTCCCTCTTCCCCGCCTTCTCCAGTAGTGACTCCTTCTTCAATTCCTCTTCTTTCTTGGCTGACTCCTCTGCCTTCCTTCTCTTCTTTTCTTTTGGTCTTTTTTTTCTGCTGCTGTCTATGCAGCACTGCTTCCTGTCTCCTGGTCTTAGGGCGATCAGCTAGACCCGTCTGGTGTGGCCCAACACTACCCACCTTTTCTCTCTGACCTCTGATGAAGGGAAGCTCCTGCACTGGTATCTTCTGCTCCTTCCTGCATATGCAGTCAATGTGAACCTCACTGTTACAGACAGGGTTGCACCCAAGCTCAATGCAGCTTCTCATAGCACAGTGACATGTCAGGATGTCCACCAATTTGTCCAATTTCATCATGAACTTATCTTTGACCTCTAGCTTCACATTGCCAAAGGACACCTTCACTGCCTCACTCCACAGTGCCTTCACTTTAGCCCTGATCCTGACTTCAGTGTTGACTACAGGTCCTGTGAATAGAGGGACGGCCACTGTGCCAGTAGCCCAGGAACAATGTCGTTGATAATCAGGTGATCAACTGGATAATTACTTCTGTCTCCCTAACTCATTTCTCTTCTCAACAAACCACACCTCAGCAGATCTCTGGCTGTGGGCAGCTCAGCAGGGGAAAGTTCTCTACCAGGTGACAACTTGATTTGTTTCGGGTTCTGATTTCTTTCTGACTCATACTGTGGAGCTGAGAACAAAACAAATGTTATTTAAATTTGGGTGGGCCTACTGATTCCCATTACACAAAATTAAGTTCACTGGAATTCTTAATATCTCCTTGAAATATTTATAACCATTGGAATTCTTAAAACCTGAACTTCAGGTATCAACCTTTAAGCTCAGGTTTGGGCTGTTGTAAGTTGTGTAAAATTAATTGGGTAACTTATTAACTTTTACAGGTCTATGTGATGTATAAGTAGTATAAATTTAGAATATTTGCTGTTTAAAATATATTGTTTAGCTGAAGCTATGTAAGGCAGTAAAACACAAGAGAGTATCAACTAGAAACCTACATCAATTATCACGAACTCGATCTATACTGTAGAGTTGACACCAGTAATTGCCTCATGTGTTTTTGCAATATATGTTCAATTTTCTCTTCAATCAACCCAGCAGGTGGATCAAAAGTAATGAGAATTTCATATATGTATCTTATCAAAATACACAAATAGTTTGGCTTACACGTAACATTTCAAATAATTTGTAGTATACATTTACACAATATTTACATTGCGAAGTAACCACAACCGTCAACAAGGAGGGAAAACATATGTATTGACACTCAAAACTCCAGCATTTTTGTGACTATGTCAAGCTTAGAAACCGTGCACCAAGAACCACCAAAGTTTACCACACACATTAATGACACAATAGTAGTCATATTTAGGTTATATATCAAAATTTTGTGGCCAAATATAAGTAGGCAAATGGCCTTTTAAAAAAAGAAAAGAAGGCATTTTAAGTTTCTTTTATAAAATAGCATTATTTGAGTGCTAGCAGCTTTTTAATTATTGACTTTACTAAAATGATACAGCTACTGGCCATACTGTACTACTGTTGGCAATACTGCACTGCTGTTGGCCATACTGTACTGCTGTTGGCCATACTGTACTGCTTTTGGTCACACTGTACTGCTGTTGGTCACACTGTACTACTGTTGGCCATACTGTACTGCTGTTGGCCATACTGTACTGCTGTTGGACATGCTATATGGCTACTGGCCATACTGTACTGCTGTTGGCCATACTGTACTGCTATTGGCCATAATGTACTGCTGTTGGCTATATTGTACCGCTGTTGGTCACACTGTACTGCTGTTGGCTATACTGTACTGCTGTTGGCTATATTGTACTGCTGTTGGTCACACTGTACGGCTGTTGGCCATACCGTACTGCTTTTGGTCACACTGTACTGCTGTTGGTCATGCTTTACTGCTGTTGGCCATACTGTACTGCTGTTGGCCATACTGTATGGCTGTTGGCCATACTGTACTGCTATTGGCCATACTGTACTGCTGTTGGCCATACTGTACTGCTATTGGCCATAATGTACTGCTGTTGGCTATATTGTACTGCTGTTGGTCACACTGTACTGCTGTTGGCTATACTGTACTGCTGTTGGCTATATTGTACTGCTGTTGGTCACACTGTACGGCTGTTGGCCATACCGTACTGCTTTTGGTCACACTGTACTGCTGTTGGTCATACTTTACTGCTGTTGGCCATACTGCACTGCTGTTGGCCATACTGTATGGCTGTTGGCCATACTGTATGGCTGTTGACCATACTGTACTACTGCTGGCCATATTGTTATTCTGTTGGCCATTCTGTACTGCTGTTGGCCATAATGTTATATTGTTGGCCATACATAAGAACATAAAAACATAAAAATGGAGGCAACTGCAGCGGGCCTATTGGTCCATACTAGGCAGTTCCATTTACACCCAACCCCTATCGCTCATATATCCATCCAACCTATGTTTGAAGCTATCCAGCGTATTCGAGTTAATGATGATGTTTGGTAACTTGTTCCACTCATCCACTACTCTAGTTCCAAACCAATGTTTACCTATTTCGCGCCTAAATCTAAATTTGTCTAATTTAATACCATTGCTACGAGTTCGTTCCTGGTTGGATAAATTTTAGTACCTTAGTTATATCACCTTTGTTTAACCCTGACTTCCAAACATACACCTCAACCATATCGCCCTTCACTCTACGTCTCTCGAGGGAGTGCATATTCAGATTCTATAATCTGTCTGCAACTGCATAATCCAAGTGAGGTCTCATAAGCGCAAGATATAGATTTAGGATGACCTCGCTAGCCTTGTAACTAACACTCCTTTGTCTGAACCTTGCAAGTACTTTGTTAGCCTTGTTTCGAGCAAATACACTTTGCTGTCTTGGTTTAAGATTCCTACTTATCATTACTATTAAATCTTCCTCACAGTCGGATTTCTCTATATCAACGTTGTTCATATGATATCTGGTTACCCTGTTTACATCTCCTAGGCTAAGTACTTTACATTTGTCCACAGTAAATTTAATCTGCCAATTTTCAGACAATGCAATTCCGGATTCCTCTTCAGATTTATATTCCGTTCTCCCTCGATGGGTCCCTACTCATTCTCACTCAACTGTTACATCGACAAGACGTACTTAGCAGAGTTAATTAAAATAGCCTCCGTCCTCATTAACACTCATAGCTACAATGATTAAGTTACGGTTATAATCCTTTCTGAAAGTGTACACAGAAACCTTTTATAGTTAATAAATACAACCAAAGGAACATATTGGATTTCACTACAGAAGATCCAATAAACTTTGATCTATATTTTAATATGTCTAGAATATAAGGTAACGTGCTGCACAAGTAATTGTTACAAGTGGTGACAACCCAGGAAGGTTGTTACATATACGACAGTTTCACAAGTAACTGTTATATTCACGGTAACAGTCACCTCATCATATACACAGTTGGTAAAGGTAGATATATTATGTTCTCCCCATTACTGTGGCATGCTGGTACTCTTGTTACTAGGAAGGCATTCGTAACATGTTGTTGTACTTGTTATTGCTGTTGTTGTTATTATTGGCATTATTGTTATTGTTATTGTTGATAGTGTTATTGTTGTTGATAGTGTTGTTGTTTTTGTTATTGTTGTTGTTGTACTTGTTATCGTTGTTATCATTGTTATTGTGGTTATTGTTGTTATTGTTATTGCTGTTATTGTTGTTGTTATTAGTGTTATTATTATTGTTATTGCTTTGAATTTTGCTGTTATTGTTGTTTTTGTAATTGCTGTTGTTGTTATTGTTGTTGTTATTGTTATTGCTGTTGTTGTTATTGGTATTGTTGTTTTGTTATTAAGATTATCGACAACAATAGTATATTAAGTACTTCATTAGCAAGTACTAATAGAGGGAAGCAAGACGGGGGGAATAACCTATTAAGGTACTTAGCATTTATATAATGGTGATAATGACCTTTTGGGGGGGGTGAGGGTGGTGGGTGGGGGTGAGGGCGGTGGGTGGGGTGGGGGGTGAGGGTGGGTGAGAGGGCCAGGCTGGGCTGCACCTTCACGTGGTAATTACGGTGAAGCTTCGATGATCCACCTTCCTGAGGGTCCCTGCATACCTCCCGCCCACCCACCCTCACCCGCCCACACGTCTACCCACCCACACCTGCCTACCCACCCACACCATCCTACCCATCCATACCCGCCCACCCATCCCCACCTGCCCACCTACCTATAATATTAATAATAATAATATAATAACTATATATCTTTCTTATACATATTATAGCCCTCTAATATATCTCCTCTTTACATATAATATAGCCTATCTAACTTTATATATATATCATTGCATACTGTCACTACATCTTTATGCATGTACTGTGATATAGGAACATATAATATATTCTTATATATCTCTCTACCTGCTTTTCTATTTCTTAATATTGTTATACATTTTCATATAATATATTATTTTCTCCCTGCAGGTGAGTGTTATACAGAGCTGGGCGTATAAGAGAGCCTTAACAGAGGTACAGTACTTATACGAAGTGTGGGCGTGTTAGTGGTCCTTATATCAGGGTGTCAAATAAATTCCTACACTGAAATAATTAAGTAAGGTATTTTAATTATAACCTAACCTAACCTAACCTAACCTAACCTTAAGTCTTATAGATATATTAATTTGCATTCCAAAGCTAAAAGTATTAAAAATTATATATATTTTAATGATGAATGTATACAATAAAGTATTTTTATTATTAACTAAGGTTTAAAAGTATCTGATGTGTATTAGTATAAATCTGACCGATGAAAGTATTAACACTTTTATTACTCTAAACCCGACCATAGAAAGTATTGTCTTTTAGTAATATTATTATGAACGTTAACACTTTCAGATTAATTTATATATTTGAAAATATTTTAGTACCAATACCTAACCTAACCTAACCTAACCTAATACTAATGTAGGGGAAGTGAAGGTGGTCGAGTACAGTGCCAGAAAGGCTTAGTCTGCAGTGTGCTGTATCCGTATCGCCCACAACGGGTCTTCCAACCTCAGGAACACAAATTAATTTTACAACCAGAAATACATCCGAACGCTGTAAGTGTTTGGTATATAATTTATATCTATCTGAACGATGAAGAGTGTTAAAATACCCTGATATGAAACCGAACATTAACCGTATATTGAGTAAATCCGAACACTTCCAAAATATTGAGAATAAATCCGAACGCTGACAAGAGTTCTAAAGATCATCAAATAGACATGAACGCCACAACCATTAACAATATATAAACATAACTGGTCATGTAGTCGGGTCGTGGTGAAGCCCCTCCCCCTGCCCCCTCCTCCCTCTCCCTCCCTCTCCTCCATTCCTTTTCCCTCCTTCCTCCACGTCTTCTATCCTCCACCTTCTGCTTTTTTTCCTTCCTCCCTCTAATGCCTCCCTTCCATCACCCTCCACCTCCCCCTCCTCGCTCTACTGCCTCTCTCCTTCTGCCTCCCCCCTACCCCCTCCTCCACCTTCTCCCTCCTCTCACCCCCTCCTTCTACCTCCCCTTCCATCTCCTCCTGCCCCTCCCCCCCCCCCCTCGACAGGTATATGTAAATTATGTCATCTTAAATAATTACGTGGAGATGAAGTACTACGTATACAGTAATTAGTAAACAAAGGCACACTAGCTGCCTTCCACACTAGCTGCCCTCCACACTAGCTGCCCTCCACACTAGCTGTCCTCCACACTAGCTGCCCTCCACACTAGCTGTCCTCCACACTAGCTGCCCTCCACATTAGCTGTCCTCCACACTAGCTGCCCTCCACACTAGCTGCCCTCCACACTAGCTGCCCTCCACACTAGCTGTCCTCCACACTAGCTGCCCTCCACACTAGCTATCCTCCACACTAGCTGTCCTCCACACTAGCTGCCCTCCACACTAGCTGCCCTCCACACTAGCTGTCCTCCGCACTAGCTGTCCTCCAGACTAGCTGCCCTCCACACTAGCTGTCCTCCGCACTAGCTGCCCTCCACACTAGCTGTCCTCCGCACTAGCTGCCCTCCACACTAGCTGTCCTCCGTACTAGCTGCCCTCCACACTAGCTGTCCTCCGCACTAGCTGCCCTCCACACTAGCTGTCCTCCGCACTAGCTGCCCTCCACACTAGCTGTCCTCCGCACTAGCTGTCCTCCAAACTAGCTGTCCTCCAAACTAGCTGCCCTCCACACTAGCTGTCCTCCACACTAGCTGTCCTCCACACTAGCTGTCCTCCGCACTAGCTGCCCTCCACACTAGCTGTCCTCCGCACTAGCTGCCCTCCACACTAGCTGTCCTCCACACTAGCTGTCCTCCGCACTAGCTGCCCTCCACACTAGCTGCCCTCCACACTAGCTGTCCTCCGCACTAGCTGTCCTCCACACTAGCTGCCCTCCACACTAGCTGTCCTCCGCACTAGCTGCCCTCCGCACTAGCTGTCCTCCACACTACCACAACATAATTTAACCCAATTTATCTTAACCTAACCTAACCTAACCTAACATAGTCAGAACTCTGGATTTAAACTGAAAAAAAATAAAGATCTTGAATCCAGGTATGATTAGGTTAGGTTAGATTAGGTTAGGGTAGGTTAGGTTAGGATAAATTAGGATTTGGTTAGGTTAGGTTTGGTTAGGTCAGTGGTAATGTCTGATAGCTTGTCTACACGACCCGGATTTTTGAATGAAATAGTAACAGAATTGTGGCAGCGTTTATGGTCAATAAAACCGAGTGTTGTTGTGGTGTTCATGGTGACGGTTGTTGGGGCGATTGTGTGGCGTGATTAACTGCCTCTTATGTTGTTGTTGTTTTTGTTTTGTTGTTGTTGTTATTGTTGTTGTTTTTTTTGTTGTTCATATCGTTGTTGTTATTGTTGTTAATACCGTTGTTGTTGTTTTCATTGTTGTTATTCATGTTTGTGTTGGTGTTGTTATTGTTGTTGTTTAAGATGACGATCAACCACGAGAGAGAGAGAGAGAGAGAGAGAGAGAGAGAGAGAGAGACAGAGTGAACTAAGAGATGATGAGGTGCGCTGAGACATCACTCCGGGATCCTCAGGGAAGCAATTACCAGAAAATTTTGTGTCCTGAGACTAGCAGAGCGAAACTGAAACCAACTTAATCCTTAGCCGCAGGTCCCAGGGAAGGTCGTGGGTCTCAGGGCAGGTCGTGGGTCCCAGGGCAGGTCGTGGGTCTCAGGGCAGGTCGTGGGTCCCAGGGCAGGTCGTGGGTCTCAGGGCAGGTCGTGTGTCCCAGGTCAGGTCGTAAATCTCAAGGCAGGTCGTGGGTCCCAGGGTAAGTCGTGGGTCCCAGGACAGGTAGTGGGTCTCAGGGCCGGTCGTGGATCTCAGGGCAGGTCGTGGGTCCCAGCGCAGGTCGTAAGTCTCAGGGCAGGTCGTGGGTCTCAGGGCAGGTTGTGGGTCTCAGGGCAGGTCGTGGGTCCTAGGACAGGTCGTGGGTCCTAGGACACGTCGTGGATCTCAGGGCCGGTCGTGGATCTCATGGCAGGTCGTGGGTCCCAGCGCAGGTCGTGGGTTCCAGGGCAGGTCGTGGGTCTTCGGGCATGTTGTGGATCCCAGGACAGGTCGTGGGTCCCAGCGCAGGTCGTGGGTCTCAGGAATGATCGTGGGTCTCAGGGCAGGTCGTGGGTCTCTGGGCAGGTCGTGGGTTCCGGCGTAGGTTCGTGGGTTTCAGGGCAGGTCGTTGGTCCCAGGGCAGGTCGTGGGTCTCAGGGCAGGTCGTGGATCCTAGGGCAGGTCGTGGGTCCCAGGATCGGTCGTGGGTCTCAGGGCAGGTCTTGGGTCTCAGGACAGGTCGTGGGTCCCAGGCCAGATCGTGGGTCCCAGGGCAGGTCGTGGGCCCCAGGGCAGGTCGTGGGTCCCAGGGCAGGTCGTGGGTCTCAGGGCAGGTTGTGGGTCTCAGTGCAAGTCGTGGGTCTCAGGGCAGGTCGTGTGTCCCAGGGCAGGTCGTAAGTCTCAAGGCAGGTCGTGGGTCCCAGGGCAAGTCGTGGGTCCCAGGACAGGTCGTGAATCTCAGGGCACGTCGTGGGTCCTAGGGCAAATCGTGGGTCCCAGTGCAGGTTGTGGGTCTCAGGGCAGGTCGTGGGTCTCAGGGCAGGTCGTGGATCTCAGGGCCGGTCGTGGATCTCAGGGCAGGTCGTGGGTCCCAGCGCAGGTCGTAGGTCAGGGCAGGTCGTGGGTCTCAGGGCAGGTCGTGGGTCTCAGGGCAGGTCGTGGGTCCTAGGATAGGTCGTGGGTCCTAGGACACGTCGTGGATCTCAGGGCCGGTCGTGGATCTCAGGGCAGATCGTGGGTCCCAGGGCAGGTCGTGGGTATCAGGGCAGGTCGTGGGTCTCAGGGCGGGTCGTGGGTCCCAGAGCAGGTCGTAAGTCTCAGGCCACGTCGTTGGTCTTAGGGAAAGTCGTGGGTCCCAGTGCAGGTCGTGGGTCCCAGGGCAGGTCGTGGGTCTCAGCGCAGGTCGTGGGTCCCAGGGCAGATTGTGGGTCTCAAGGACAGTTGCGGGTCCTAGAACAGGTCGTGTGTCCCAGTGCAGGTAGTGGGTATTAGGGCAGGTCGTAGGTCTCAGGGCAAGTCGTGGGTCCAAGGGCAGGTTGTGGGTCTCAGGGTACATAAGAACATAAGAACATAAGAATGGAGGAAACTGCAGCGGGCCTATTGGCCCATACTGGGCATTCCCATTTACCACCAACCCCTAATGCTCATATAAGCATCCAACTTATGTTTGAAGCTATCCAGCGTATTCGGGTTAATGATGATGTTTGGTAACTTGTTCCATTCATCCACTACTCTGTTGCCAAACCAGTGTTTACCTATTTCAGGCCTAAATCTAAATTTGTCTAATTTAAAACCATTGTTACGACTTCGCTCCTGGTTGGATAGTTTGAGTACCTTTGTAATGCCCCCTTTGTTCAGCCCTGACTTCCATTTATACACCTCTATCATATCGCCTCTCACTCTACGTCCCTCGAGGGAGTGCAAATAAAGATGCTTTAACCTCTCTCTGCACTCAAGGTTCCTAATGCCCGGGATTAGCCTTGTCATTCTCTTCTGAATTCTTTCTGTAATACAGTGACCAGAATTGAACTGCGTAATCCAAGTGAGGTCTCACAAACACAAGATTTAGTTTTAGGATGATCTCGCTAGTCTTGTAACTAACACTCCCTTGTATGAACCCAAGTACTTTATTAGCCTTGTTTCGAGCAAATACACATTGTTTACTTGGCTTAAGGTTCCTACTTATCATTACTCCTAAATCTCTCTCGCAGTCGGATTTCTCAATGGCATCGTTATTCATCTGGTAACTGGATTCCCTGTTTACATCTCCTATACTGAGTACTTTACATTTGTCCACGTTGAATTTCATCTGCCATTTTTCAGACTATTCGAAAAAATTGTTTAGATCTTCCTGTAGTTTTGTGGAGTCCTCGTCAGATTTAATAACACGTCCTATTTTAGTGTCATCAGCAAATTTACTTATGTTGCTGTCTATGCCAATATCTATGTCGTTTATGTATTTAATAAATAATAATGGTCCAAGTACTGAGCCTTGGGGAACTCCACTAGTGACGGTTAATGCTCACTCGCTGTTTCCTGTCCTGTAACCACGCCCTAATTCATTTAAGGATATTACCTTTGATGCCATGTGCTTCTATCTTTCTAATTAGTCTTTCGTGAGGGACTCTGTCGAAGGCTTTGCTAAAGTCGAGATATACCACATCATAATTGTGCCCCTCGTCCACCGATTCGAAAACTGATGAAAATAATGTTAATAGATTAGTTAGACATGAACGCCCACTTGTGAAGCCATGCTGGGAATCATTAATCAATTGGTGCTTCTCCAGGTGATTTCGAATAGAGTTTGAAATGATTGCTTCCAGTAATTTGCCTACTATTGATGTTAGACTGATTGGGCGGTAGTTAAAGGCTAGTGATCTATCCTGCTTCTTGAAAATCGGTATTACATTCGCTATCCTCCAGGATTCTGGTACTACACCTGTTTTTAAGGACATGTTAAATAACTTTGCTAAGGGCATACTAAGCTCTTCCTTACATTCATTTAATACTCTGGCAAATATCTCATCGGGACTAGGTGACTTATTATTATTCTATTTGCTTACTAACATCGTTACTAGTCACCACTATCTCGCATAATTACTTTTCTTCACTATCTCTGAATAGAGTCGGTGCCTCGGGTATCATGTTTAAATTTTCGGTGGTGAGAACTGTTGAAAAATATTTATTCACATTGTTGCTCATTTCTCCGTCATTATCAGTTAGTTCGCCGGTATCTGACTGTAATGGTCCAATCTTATCTCGTGTTTTATTTTGATACATTTGGTAGAATCCTTTGGGGTTTGTCTTCGCCTCCCTTGCTATCTTCAGTTCATTATTCTTCTCTGCTCTCCTTATCTCGGTCTTAACCTTACCGGCCAATACCTTATAATAATCCTGGAGGTAAATTTCGCCACGATTTATCCTTCTACCTATAGCCTTCCTTTGGCCAATAATGTTCTTTAAATAATTATTTATCCATTTAGGGTCATCGTTGTCTGATCTGAGCTTTTTGTATGGTATGTTCTACCTTTGTGCATTAAGTAACTCATTATTTAAATTGTCCTAGAACTCGGCAATCTCAGATCTCGTTATCAGGTCTGTGTCAGCCGTCAGGTTCATGGGTGGGGTGAGGTCGGTGTGAGTCACCCCCAGGCGTGATGCCCCTTCCCTCAACTGCCTCTTCAAACTATCAAAGTTTGCCCTTATGAAATCTGGGACTTAAGTGGAATTTTCCTTTCGTCTGCCCTGAAAATCTAACTGGAATCTAATTTCTTTGTGATCTCTGTTTGCAAGTTCGTTCCCTACCTCGACATTGCTAATGAGGTTTTCTCTGTTCGACAGAACTAAATCGAGTATTATTACCCCGGGTGGGTTCGGTTATATGTTGACTTAGGAAACAGTCCTGGATCGTTTCGAGAAAATCCTCTGATTCTGAGTTACCCGTAAGTTCAATCCAATCTATTTGGCCAAGTTTAAAGTCGCCTACTATACAGACTTTGTTGTGTATGGAAGCCTTGCGCATTTCATCCCAGATAAGTCGCTCATTAACTCTATCAAGATTGGGAGGTGATTAATTTTTCCCTACCGTCGATTAATTCTATCCAAATCGTTTCTGTATGCCGCTCAGTTTTTATTTCCTTATTTATTTCACACTTCAGATTATCCCTGACATACATTGCTACTCTGCCTCCTTTCCTGGTCTGCCTGTCGGTATGGAACAATTTGTAACCTGCAATTTGGTATTCGACAGGTAACTCACGTGAGTCTAGGTTGATCCATGTAGACATTTCGGTTAGTCGTGTTCTGAGTCCTCCCCTTACCGCGTTTAGGTCTTAACTCCCTGTCTAATTTAGTTTTTTCATCATTCCTAACACTATTTCCCTGTAATAATTCACTTTGTTTACCCGCTCCCACTGCAGTCTCCTCCAGCCCCGTGCCCATATGTTCCCCTAGTAGTTTAAAGACTTCGATATCTTTTGAACTGCCCCCTCTAGAGACCCCGCCAGGGTTGCCACCCCATCCTGAGACAGGTGCACCCCATCCCTAGCATAAAGGTCCCTTCTGCCGTAGAAGTTGTCACAGTTGTCAATGAATGGGACTGATATTGACTTGCAATATCTGTCAAGACGGTCGTTGACACCAACTGCCCTTGACAACCATTCATTGCCAAGTCTCCTTCTAGGCAGGACACCACATATGATAGGGATCCCTCCCTTAGTCCTAATACGATTTATAGCTGCCTTGAACTTATCAAGAAGCTCCTGGCTCCTACGCCGGGCAATATCATTGCCACCTGCACTGAGGCAGATAATGGGTTTGTTCGTGTCCCAGCGCAGGTCGTGGGTCTTAGGGTAGGTCGTGGGTTTCAGGGCAGGTCATGGGTTACAGGTTAGGTTATTATTATTTTTGTTGTTGTTGTTGTTATTATTGTTGTTTTTGTTGTTGTTGTTGTTGGTCTTCTCCTTGTCTGTTTGTGTGTTATTTTCCTTCTCTTTTTTATTCATCGTCGTCTGTTTCCCCGTCTTTCCCTTCTCCTCCATCTCATTAGTATTCATCATCATTGTTCATCACCATTAGTCATCCTCATTAGTCATCATTATTCATCGTGACGGTTGGTAGCTCTGGTCATCATTATTTATTCTGGTAGTCATCGTGACGGTTGGTAGCCCTGCGCGGATCCAACATGGCGGCGAGAGGCAAGGACCGTAAAATCGCGGTGGTTATAATTACAGTTTCCCCGCACCGCTCCTGAACAGTCGGCAGTGGTCCGCGGCGCCGTCAGAACTACACCTCTCACTGGCACACCTGCCCGGCCACCGTGGCGGCGTCTACCTGGCCCTAATAATGAGATAATGGCGACTTTCTACCTGAGGGATGGAAGTCCTAGGATATGCTTTATTGGGCGTGTTGATGGTGTACGCCCCGCTGTCTCACCTGAAGATTAGACAACCTACTGCTACTTAGCGAGGTTAGGTTAGGTTAGGTAGTGGATGTAGTAGCTATGACTCCCTTCATCCCTCACCCCCCCCCCCCCGTCACCCACCTCCTCCCCCACCCTCCCGGAACTACCGTGGGCAGCAATCACCACGGACCATAATTAGTATACAGCCTTAATGCAGTTTTGAGGATATGTGTGAAAATTTGGCCTCAGCTGGAACCTTGTGTGAGAGAGAGAGGGAGAAGGAAGGGAGTGAGAGAGAGAGACAGAGAGGGAGAGAGAAACAGGGAGGTAGAAGAGAGATAGAGATAAAAAAGTGAGGAAGAGAGAGAGTGAGAGAGATGGAAGTAGTGGGATTGAGAGGGCGGGGAGGGGGAGAGAGAAAATTGTCAATAGTTGCAACTTTAATTTCTTTAACCTAACTCACTACCACTGACCTAACCTAACCTAACCTAACCTAACCTAACTCACTACCACTGACCTAACCCAACCTAACCTAACCGAACCTAACCCAAACCAGCCTTAAATAACTTAAACCTTACTTAACCTAACCAAAGGTAACCTAACCTACTCTAATCTAACTTAACCAAGCTAAACCTAACCTATCCTATTTTATTTTAACCTTACCTATCCTAACCTAATCTAACGAAACCTAACCTAACCAAACAAAAACTAATTAAACCTAACTTAAAAAAACAAGGCAAAGGTAACTATATATAACCTAACCTAACCTCACCTCACCTCACCTCATGTTACTGCTACGTACATATCATCATCCGTGTTTTCCTCTACAAAGTTCTGTTAGCTGGAGGTAATTACTGTACGTTATTGTTCTATATCACTGGCGGAAACCGTGGACCGTTTCACACCCCTAACCTCACACCTGAAATTATCGCCACCTGGCCACCCCAAATTACCTGTTTAGGGTCGAAAATTAGATGTTTAGACTCAGAAAATTAGGGAAGAACCCAAAATGAAATCCTCTCCGTTTCACCTTCTGTTAATGTTTATATGTTTGTTACCCCTCGCCGCCTGTCTCTGGAGGGGTAAAGTGTTTATGTATGTCTGTCTGTCTGTCTGTCTGTCTTTTACTATTAGGTCTCATAAGGGTTCAATATGGTGTATTTTGTCATTATTTTCTCGTCTCTGAAGATGTGTGTGAGAGAGAGAGAGAGAGACAGAGATTGAACACCATCACCATAATATCGTTTAAATTAACCAAACGTCGTGGGCGAACTGTAAGGATGGAGTAATGGTCGTCGACAGTTCAATATCTTCTCCAGTACAACTCTGGTGCCAAACATTATAGAAGGATGGGACTTACCACATTAGATTCCTGGATAAAAGTAACAAAAAATAACTTGGAGGTCAAAATATATGTATCAAATTAAATCTTATATAGGAACAAAGTAGAGACTCGAGGTGCCACGTAGATAATTTCAGTTATCATATATCAAAAATTTGCTGCATATCGATTCACCAATTTGATCTGGCGACTCCGTGTAGGTCTTCAACTGTTTGTATACCTGTACTGTCTAGGTACAGTGTCGTATACCTACACTGTCTAGGTACAGTGTTTGTAAACCTGCACTGTCTAGGTACATTGTTTGTATACCTGCACTGTCTAGGTACATTGTTTGTATACCTGCACTGTGTTCGTACATTGTTTGTATACCTGTACTGTCTAGGTACATTGTTTGTATACCTGTACTGTCTAGGTACATTGTTTGTATACCTGTACTGTCTAGGTACATTGTTTGTATACCTGTACTGTCTAGGTACATTGTTTGTATACCTGTACTGTCTAGGTACAGTGTCGTATACCTACACTGTCTAGGTACAGTGTTTGTAAACCTGCACTGTCTAGGTACATTGTTTGTATACCTGCACTGTCTAGGTACATTGTTTGTATACCTGCACTGTGTTCGTACATTGTTTGTATACCTGTACTGTGTTCGTACATTGTTTGTATACCTGTACTGTCTAGGTACAGTGTTTGTATACCTGTACTGTCTAGGTACATTGTTTATGAACCTGTACTGTCTAGGTACATTGTTTGTATACCTGCACTGTCTAGGTACATTGTTTATGAACCTGTACTGTCTAGGTACATTGTTTGTATACCTGCACTGTCTAGGTACATTGTTTGTATACCTGCACTGTCTAGGTAAATTGTTTGTATACCTGTACTGTCTAGGTACATTGTTTGTATACCTGTACTGTCTAGGTACATTGTTTGTATACCTGTACTGTCTAGGTACATTGTTTGTATACCTGTACTGTCTAGGTACATTGTTTGTATACATGTACTGTATAGGTACATTGTTTGTATACCTGTACTGTGTTCGTACATTGTTTGTATACCTGTACTGTCTAGGTACATTGTTTGTATACCTGTACTGTCTAGGTACATTGTTTGTATACCTGTACTGTCTAGGTACATTGTTTGTATACCTGTACTGTCTAGGTACATTGTTTGTATACCTGTACTGTCTAGGTACATTGTTTGTATACCTGTACTGTCTAGGTACATTGTTTGTATACCTGTACTGTCTAGGTACATTGTTTGTATACCTGTACTGTGTTCGTACATTGTTTGTATACCTGTACTGTCTAGGTACATTGTTTGTATACCTGTACTGTCTAGGTACATTGTTTGTATACCTGTACTGTCTTGGTACATTGTTTGTATACCTGTACTGTCTAGGTACATTGTTTGTATACCTGTACTGTCTAGGTACATTGTTTGTATACCTGCACTGTGTTCGTACATTGTTTGTATACCTGTACTGTCTAGGTACATTGTTTGTATACCTGCACTGTCTAGGTACATTGTTTGTATACCTGTACTGTCTAGGTACATTGTTTGTATACCTGTACTGTCTAGGTACATTGTTTGTATACCTGCACTGTCTAGGTACATTGTTTGTATACCTGTACTGTCTAGGTACATTGTTTGTATACCTGCACTGTCTAGGTACATTGTTTGTATACCTGTACTGTCTAGGTACATTGTTTGTATACCTGTACTGTCTAGGTACATTGTTTTTATACCTGTACTGTCTAGGTACATTGTTTGTATACCTGTACTGTCTAAGTACATTGTTTGTATACCTGTACTGTCTAGGTACATTGTTTGTATACCTGTACTGTCTAGGTACATTGTTTGTATACCTGCACTGTCTAGGTACATTGTTTGTATACCTGTACTGTCTAAGTACATTGTTTGTATACCTGTACTGTCTAAGTACATTGTTTGTATACCTGTACTGTCTAGGTACATTGTTTGTATACCTGTACTGTCTAGGTACATTGTTTGTATACCTGTACTGTCTAAGTACATTGTTTGTATACCTGCACTGTCTAGGTACATTGTTTGTATACCTGCACTGTCTAGGTACATTGTTTGTATACCTACACTGTCTAGGTACATTGTTTGTATACCTGCACTGTCTAGGTACATTGTTTGTATACCTGCACTGTCTAGGTACATTGTTTGTATACCTGCACTGTCTAGGTACATTGTTTGTATACCTGCACTGTCTAGGTACATTGTTTGTATACCTGCACTGTCTAGGTACATTGTTTGTATACCTGCACTGTCTAGGTACATTGTTTGTATACCTGTACTGTCTAGGTACATTGTTTGTATACCTGCACTGTCTAGGTACATTGTTTGTATACCTGCACTGTCTAGGTACATTGTTTGTATACCTGCACTGTCTAGGTACATTGTTTGTATACCTGCACTGTCTAGGTACATTGTTTGTATACCTGCACTGTCTAGGTACATTGTTTGTATACCTGTACTGTCTAGGTACATTGTTTGTATACCTGCACTGTCTAGGTACATTGTTTGTATACCTGCACTGTCTAGGTACATTGTTTGTATACCTGCACTGTCTAGGTACATTGTTTGTATACCTGTACTGTCTAGGTACATTGTTTGTATACCTGTACTGTCTAGGTACATTGTTTGTATACCTGTACTGTCTAGGTACATTGTTTGTATACCTGTACTGTCTAGGTACATTGTTTGTATACCTGTACTGTCTAGGTACATTGTTTGTATACCTGTACTGTCTAGGTACATTGTTTGTATACCTGTACTGTCTAGGTACATTGTTTGTATACCTGTACTGTCTAGGTACATTGTTTGTATACCTGTACTGTCTAGGTACATTGTTTGTATACCTGTACTGTCTAGGTACATTGTTTGTATACCTGTACTGTCTAGGTACATTGTTTGTATACCTGCACTGTCTAGGTACATTGTTTGTATACCTGTACTGTCTAGGTACATTGTTTGTATACCTGTACTGTCTAGGTACATTGTTTGTATACCTGCACTGTCTAGGTACATTGTTTGTATACCTGTACTGTCTAGGTACATTGTTTGTATACCTGCACTGTCTAGGTACATTGTTTGTATACCTGTACTGTCTAGGTACATTGTTTGTATACCTGCACTGTCTAGGTACATTGTTTGTATACCTGTACTGTCTAGGTACATTGTTTGTATACCTGTACTGTCTAGGTACATTGTTTGTATACCTGTACTGTCTAGGTACATTGTTTGTATACCTGTACTGTCTAGGTACATTGTTTGTATACCTGTACTGTCTAGGTACATTGTTTGTATACCTGTACTGTCTAGGTACATTGTTTGTATACCTGTACTGTCTAGGTACATTGTTTGTATACCTGTACTGTCTAGGTACATTGTTTGTATACCTGCACTGTCTAGGTACATTGTTTGTATACCTGCACTGTCTAGGTGCTGAACATCTTATTGTCTCTCTCTTTTTCTCTACAACAGGACTCTCTCTCTCTCTCTCTCTCTCTCTCTCTCTCTCTCTCTCTCTCTCTCTCTCTTACCATTACACCAGCCCAGTTACTTATCAAATTAAACAATATATCGTGAACACAACACCACACGAGCACTCGGCCTGATGGCGGGACTGCAAGTCACTATTTAGGGGCAAAGTGGTGGGTCTGGTGGGTTCTGTGGCGTCTGCTAGTGGGAAAAACTAGTAAGCGCCTGGGTATTGGAGGCTGGTTGTGGGCGTGTACGTGCAGCGTCTTGGTCACCCAGGTTAAGGGGCTGTGAGGTCTGTAATCACAAGGGCGCCCCACGTAATGTGAATCCTTGTGTCTGATCCTTTGATCAAGTGATTATTGATTTTGTCACCTGTTGTGTTTCTTGTGGTTGACTCTCTCTCTCTCTCTCTCTCTCTCTCTCTCTCTCTCTCTCTCTCTCTCTCTCTCTCTCTCTGCCTGTCTTTGTGACTTTTTGTTTCTGTTTTGTCTGTCTGTCTGTCTGGTGTTGCTCCATAATGCTGCTTCTGGAAATGTTTTTATGCCGTCGTATCAAACGTTATCATCATCCTGGCCGGTTACGGTGGTAGTCCCTCACACACGTAATTGGTGAAGGACGACATGTGTCTCCGGGTAGAGGGGTGAGTTACAGCGCCGCTCCAGACGTCGCAGCATCCATTATCCTCATCATAAATTCTCCCTGGCCCGGAAAAAAACACAGGTAATTGACTAATAAATCGAGTAATTAGCCTCTATTTGCCTCATTTAGACAACAATGGGTGGTTGTTCGGGCGACCATAACGTAGCCCTGGTAAACACTGTGGCCTTGACTCCTCCACGACCTCTCTCTCTCTCTCTCTCTCTCTCTCTCTCTCTCTCTCTCTCTCTCTCTCTCTCTCTCTCTCTCCAGCTTGCAGATTATTTTCCATATTGGTAGTTCATATTTTTTCCCTATATAATGTGAATGGTTAACTTGTGACAGGTGATGAGATAGTGACCTAATGTTGCCAGGAAGCGCGAGAGAGATGAAACTATATTGGTGAGAAACATGAGGAAAGTCTCTCACCATCTTGAATATCTCTTAAGAAACCCTCATCCAGTATTTTAATTTATTTATCTATTTATCTTCCAATTTTAGATCATTTTTTATACAGTGAGGCGTCTTTAAAGTTCTCATCTTACCTGGAATATAAAAAAATAGATAATAACCCGTCAGAGGTGAAGGTAGGTCGTGCTCTCCTCTCCATCCCCACCCCCTCCTCCACACTCCTACCCCTCCTCCACACTCCTACCCCTCCTCCACACTCCTACCCCTCCTCCACACTTACCCCTCCTCCACACTCCTCCCCTCCTCCCCCTCCTCCACATTCCTCTTCTCCTCCCTCTCCTCCACACTCTTAGCCCCCCTCCACACTCCTCCCCTCCTCCCCCTCCTCCACACTCCTCCCCCTCCTCCACACTCCTCCCCTCCTCCCCCTCCTCCACATTCCTCTCCTCCTCCCCTCCTCCACACTCCTCCCCTCCCCCCTCCTCCATACTGCTACCCCTCCTCCACACGCCTCCCCTCCTCCCCTCCTCCACACTCCTTCCCCCTCCTCCCTCCTTTCCCTCCGCCCTCCATCATCATCATCAAGGGATCCTATTTTTCATCGTCAGTAGTTATTTAGGCGTTTGTTCATATTTCACAACTTGTACTTTATATATATATATATATATATATATATATATATATATATATATATATATATATATATATATATGTGTGTGTGTGTGTTGCGTGAAGAACTCCAGGAGGCGTCTAATAATATCAGGAAGGGTCAAGTTAGTTGGGGTTTAGTCCGTGAAAGTGACGGAGAGCCAATATAAACATCTTCGTTTATTTGTATCGTTATCGGAATGTTTTCAAGACTAATTCATGATTGACTGCCGCACCAGACCGCACGGCAGACCTCACAAACACACCTAAACATTGTCTATAATGACGAAGTAAACACACATTGTGGAGGAGTGTGAGAAGAGGGAGGTGCAGGAGGCACTCGCCAGGACGCGACACGTAGACAATGGCGGGAATAATTTGAGCCTGGTCTCTCACAGCTCCACCGTGATAGGCATCTTGGGACATAGTTTGGTGGGATGGTCCATTGTCCTGATGTGTGTATGGTGTCACAGGGCGGCCCTCTCCCTCCCGAGGCTTGTAGTGGGGTCCTATTTGGCCTCTTTCTGGAGTCTTGGAGGATCTTTGGGTAAACTGGACAGGCTTGGCGTCGTCTTAGTAGGATCTAGGGGATGAACTAGTCCAATAAGGTTCTTTTTGGAGGACGTAGGAGTTTATCGCTTACTCTTGTAGGACTTGTTGCTTCGTGGCAGGACTCTACAGTTTCTACAGCCTCTAACCGCGTGTAGGGGGAATTCCACGTCTTGTAGGATCCAAAGATTATTTAGGTCAACCTGAAGTAGTCTTGAAGGATCGCATAGGGGGCGTAAATGATTGTCTATAAGATAGCAGTTAACCATTTAGGTCATAAGCATCATTATATAAAGGGTCTTGTGAGTTATGTAATGAAGACCGCAGCTGTATATTATTGTGTGCTTCCCTAACCTAACCTAACATAACCAAACCTAACTTAATCTAATTTAACTCAACTTGACCTTTCTTAACCCAACTTAACATAACTGAACCAAACTTAGTCTAGCTTAACTTAATTAACTTAGCCTAATTTCATCTAACTTTACCTAACATACCTTAACCTAACTTAACCTAACTTTTGTTAACCAAGTGTACACACACACACACACACACACACACACACACACACACACACACACACATACATATCATTACTTTGTTTGTTATCCTCCTCAGAGAAGATAAAAGTGTGTGTGTGTGTGTGTGTGTGTGTGTGTGTGTGTGTGTGTGTGTATACTAGACAGGAGGTATATAATTTACCATTATACATGAATAAAGACGAAAGCTAAGGTACTCCGTTGTTTCCATTTTCCCGTGTGATTTTATCAAGATTTATCTTATCCACGTTTTCATTGTGGATTTTCATAAAATATATATATATATATATATATATATATATATATATATTATGAAAATCCACAATGAAAACGTGGATAAGATAAATCTTGATAAAATCACACGGGAAAATGGAAACAACGGACTAATATGTTAATAAGGAATAGCCCAAGTTTGAATGTAAATGGTAGTGTTTATTGTATTCCATGTAGCAAATGTAATTGTAATTATGTAGGTCAGACAGGAAAAACACTGCAGCTTAGAATCAAACAACATAAGTATAATATTAGAACTGCATCTGAAAGCAGTGCCTTGTTCGTTCATGTTAGGAATAATAATCACCCCATTGCTTGGGAAAAAAGCTTAGAAGTATTTAAATCATCTTGTGTCACAGAAAGACTTCTTGTTGAAGCTAGTTTGATTAAGGAATTAAAATCAATAAACCTTAGTGATGGTCAGTTCAAAACTGATAATATGTTACATAAATTTATTTGTCAGTGGCCCAAGGTTAAAAATGCTTTAAAAACCTTTGATCTAGATGTGTGATAGTTATTTTGTGGGCCCCCTTTTTTTTTTTTTTTTCTGACCTGACTTGACTAGTCACGTCACCACCCTTCTCTTAAGCTCCTCTACGTGTGTGTTGGTGTGGGGATTAGTGGATGTCATCATTTTGACCTGACCTCATGTTTTTTAGGTCACCCTGTATATTTAAGCCTCTCTCTGTCCATGTAATCCAGTTGCCTCTGAAGATGTCTTGAATAAAGACGAAAGCTAAGGTACTCCGTTGTTTCCATTTTCCCGTGTGATTTTATCAAGATATATATATATATATATATATATATATATATATATATATATATATATATATATATATATATATATATATATACTTCATTTTTAGTCCATTTAACACGCGGATTTTAGCTAAAATCTTGGAACGTCAATGTGGCATTTAAAAACTCATGCACTGTTAAACAAATGTTAATCAAGAACTCCCCCAACAACACAATTGGTTGCATTTATAAAGTTCCTTGCAAGGAATGTAATATGTTTTACTTAGGCCAGACAGGTAAAGATCTTGTAACTAGAATTAAACAACACAAATACAGTGTCACTAGTGCAGTACCTCCACCACACACTCCCTCCCTCCCTCCAGTAAGGTGTGTCACTAGTGCAGTACCTCCACCACACACTCCCTCCCTCCCTCCCTCCAGTAAGGTGTGTCACTAGTGCAGTACCTCCACCACACACTCCCTCCCTCCCTCCAGTAAGGTGTGTCACTAGTGCAGTACCTCCACCACACACTTCCCTCCCTCCCTCCCTCCAGTAAGGTGTGTCACTAGTGCAGTACCTCCACCACACACTCCCTCCCTCCCCCTCCAGTAAGGTGTGTCACTAGTGCAGTACCTCCACCACACACTCCCTCCCTCCCTCCAGTAAGGTGTGTCACTAGTGCAGTACCTCCACCACACACTCCCTCCCTCCCTCCCTCCCGTAAGGTGTGTCAGTTGTGCAGTACCTCCACCACACACCCTCCCTCCCTCCCTCCAGTAAGGTGGTCACTAGTGCAGTACCTCCACCACACACTCCCTCCCTCCCTCCAGTAAGGTGTGTCACTAGTGCAGTACCTCCACCACACACTCCCTCCCTCCCTCCGTACGGTGTGTCACTAGTGCAGTACCTCCACCACACACTCCCTCCCTCCCTCCAGTAAGGTGTGTCACTAGTGCAGTACCTCCACCACACACTCCCTCCCTCCCTCCAGTAAGGTGTGTCACTAGTGCAGTACCTCCACCACACACTCCCTCCCTCCCTACCTCCAGTAAGGTGTGTCACTAGTGCAGTACCTCCACCACACCACTCCCTCCCTCCCTCCCTCCAGTAAGGTGTGTCACTAGTGCAGTACCTCCACCACACACTCCCGCCCCCCCTCCCAGTAAGGTGTGTCTCTAGTGCAGTACCTCCACCACACACTCCCTCCTCCCTCCCTCCAGTAAGGTGTGTCACTAGTGCAGTACCTCCACCACACACTCCCTCCCTCCCTCCAGTAAGGTGTGTCACTAGTGCAGTACCTCCACCACACACTCCCTCCCTCCCTCCAGTAAGGTGTGTCACTAGTGCAGTACCTCCACCACACCCTCCCTCCCTCCCTCCAGTAAGGTGTGTCACTAGTGCAGTACCTCCACCACACACTCCCTCCCTCCCTCCAGTAAGGTGTGTCACTAGTGCAGTACCTCCACCACACACTCCCTCCCTCCCTCCAGTAAGGTGTGTCACTAGTGCAGTACCTCCACCACACACTCCCTCCCTCCCTCCAGTAAGGTGTGTCACTAGTGCAGTACCTCCACCACACACTCCCTCCCTCCCTCCCTCCAGTAAGGTGTGTCACTAGTGCAGTACCTCCACCACACACTCCCTCCCTCCCTCCCAGTAAGGTGTGTCACTAGTGCAGTACCTCCACCACACACTCCCTCCCTCCCTCCCTCCAGTAAGGTGTGTCACTAGTGCAGTACCTCCACCACACACTCCCTCCCTCCCTCCAGTAAGGTGTGTCACTAGTGCAGTACCTCCACCACACACTCCCTCCCTCCCTCCCTCCAGTAAGGTGTGTCACTAGTGCAGTACCTCCACCACACACTCCTCCCTCCCTCCCTCCAGTAAGGTGTGTCACTAGTGCAGTACCTCCACCACACACTCCCTCCCTCCCTCCAGTAAGGTGTGTCACTAGTGCAGTACCTCCACCACACACTCCCTCCCTCCCTCCCTCCAGTAAGGTGTGTCACTAGTGCAGTACCTCCACCACACACTCCCTCCCTCCCTCCAGTAAGGTGTGTCACTAGTGCAGTACCTCCACCACACACTCCCTCCCTCCCTCCAGTAAGGTGTGTCACTAGTGCAGTACCTCCACCACACACTCCCTCCCTCCCTCCCTCCAGTAAGGTGTGTCACTAGTGCAGTACCTCCACCACACACTCCCTCCCTCCCTCCAGTAAGGTGTGTCACTAGTGCAGTACCTCCACCACACACTCCCTCCCTCCCTCCAGTAAGGTGTGTCACTAGTGCAGTACCTCCACCACACACTCCCTCCCTCCCTCCAGTAAGGTGTGTCACTAGTGCAGTACCTCCACCACACACTCCCTCCCTCCCTCCAGTAAGGTGTGTCACTAGTGCAGTACCTCCACCACACACTCCCTCCCTCCCTCCAGTAAGGTGTGTCACTAGTGCAGTACCTCCACCACACACTCCCTCCCTCCCTCCAGTAAGGTGTGTCACTAGTGCAGTACCTCCACCACACACTCCCTCCCTCCCTCCAGTAAGGTGTGTCACTAGTGCAGTACCTCCACCACACACTCCCTCCCTCCCTCCCTCCAGTAAGGTGTGTCACTAGTGCAGTACCTCCACCACACACTCCTCCCTCCCTCCCTCCAGTAAGGTGTGTCACTAGTGCAGTACCTCCACCACACACTCCCTCCCTCCCTCCAGTAAGGTGTGTCACTAGTGCAGTACCTCCACCACACACTCCCTCCCTCCCTCCCTCCAGTAAGGTGTGTCACTAGTGCAGTACCTCCACCACACACTCCCTCCCTCCCTCCAGTAAGGTGTGTCACTAGTGCAGTACCTCCACCACACACTCCCTCCCTCCCTCCAGTAAGGTGTGTCACTAGTGCAGTACCTCCACCACACACTCCCTCCCTCCCTCCAGTAAGGTGTGTCATTAGTGCAGTACCTCCACCACACACTCCCTCCCTCCCTCCCGTAAGGTGTGTCACTAGTGCAGTACCTCCACCACACACTCCCTCCCTCCCTCCAGTAAGGTGTGTCACTAGTGCAGTACCTCCACCACACACTCCCTCCCTCCCTCCAGTAAGGTGTGTCACTAGTGCAGTACCTCCACCACACACTCCCTCCCTCCCTCCAGTAAGGTGTGTCACTAGTGCAGTACCTCCACCACACACTCCCTCCTCCCTCCAGTAAGGTGTGGCACTCGTGCAGTACCTCCACCACACACTCCCTCCCTCCCTCCAGTAAGGTGTGTCACTAGTGCAGTACCTCCACCACACACTCCCTCCCTCCCTCCCTCCCTCCAGTAAGGTGTGTCACTAGTGCAGTACCTCCACCACACACTCCCTCCCTCCCTCCAGTAAGGTGTGTCACTAGTGCAGTACCTCCACCACACACTCCCTCCCTCCCTCCAGTAAGGTGTGTCACTAGTGCAGTACCTCCACCACACACTCCCTCCCTCCCTCCAGTAAGGTGTGTCACTGTGCAGTACCTCCACCACACACTCCCTCCCTCCAGTAAAGTGTGTCACTAGTGCAGTACCTCCACCACACACTCCCTCCCACCCTCCCTCCCTCCAGTAAGGAGTGTCATTAGTGCAGTACCTCCACCACACACTCCGTCCCTCCCTCCCTCCAGTAAGGTGTGTCACTAGTGCAGTACCTCCACCACACACTCCCTCCCTCCCTCCAGTAAGGTGTGTCACTAGTGCAGTACCTCCACCACACACTCCCTCCCTCCCTCCAGTAAGGTGTGTCACTAGTGCAGTACCTCCACCACACACTCCCTCCCTCCCTCCCTCCAGTAAGGTGTGTCACTAGTGCAGTACCTCCACCACACACTCCCTCCCTCCCTCCCCAGTAAGGTGTGTCACTAGTGCAGTACCTCCACCACACACTCCCTCCCTCCCTCCAGTAAGGTGTGTCACTAGTGCAGTACCTCCACCACACACTCCCTCCCTCCCTCCCTCCAGTAAGGTGTGGCACTAGTGCAGTACCTCCACCACACACTCCCTCCCTCCCTCCCTCCAGTAAGGTGTGTCACTAGTGCAGTACCTCCACCACACACTCCCTCCCTCCCTCCAGTAAGGTGTGTCACCAGTGCAGTACCGCCACCACACACTCCCTCCCTCCCTCCAGTGAGGTGTGTCACTAGTGCAGTACCTCCACCACACACTCCCTCCCTCCCTCCAGTAAGGTGTGTCACTAGTGCAGTACCTCCACCACACACTCCCTCCCTCCCTCCAGTAAGGTGTGTCACCAGTGCAGTACCTCCACCACACACTCCCTCCCTCCCTCCCTCCAGTAAGGTGTGTCACTAGTGCAGTACCACCACCACACACTCCCTCCCTCCCTCCCTCCCTCCGGTAAGGTGTGTCACTAGTGCAGTACCACCACCACACTTTCCCTCCCTCCCTCCCTCCCTCCGGTAAGGTGTGCCACACTGCAGTACCTCCACCACACACTCCCTCCCTCCCTCCGTAAGGTGTGTCACTAGTGCAGTACCTCCACCACACACTCCCTCCCTCCCTCCGGTAAGGTGTGTCACTAGTGCAGTACCTCCACCACACACTCCCTCCCTCCCTCCCTCCAGTAAGGTGTGTCACTAGTGCAGTACCTCCACCACACACTCCCTCCCTCCCTCCCTCCCTCCAGTAAGGTGTGTCACTAGTGCAGTACCTCCACCACACACACTCCCTCCCTCCCTCCCTCCAGTAAGGTGTGTCACTAGTGCAGTACCTCCACCACACACTCCCTCCCTCCCTCCAGTAAGGTGTGTCACTAGTGCAGTACCTCCACCACACACTCCCTCCCTCCCTCCAGTAAGGTGTGTCACTAGTGCAGTACCTCCACCACACACTCCCTCCCTCCCTCCCTCCAGTAAGGTGTGTCACTAGTGCAGTACCTCCACCACACACTCCCTCCCTCCCTCCCTCCAGTAAGGTGTGTCACTAGTGCAGTACCTCCACCACACACTCCCTCCCTCCCTCCCTCCAGTAAGGTGTGTCACTAGTGCAGTACCTCCACCACACACTCCCTCCCTCCCTCCCTCCAGTAAGGTGTGTCACTAGTGCAGTACCTCCACCACACACTCCCTCCCTCCCTCCCTCCAGTAAGGTGTGTCACTAGTGCAGTACCTCCACCACACCCTCCCTCCCTCCCTCCCTCCAGTAAGGTGTGTCACTAGTGCAGTACCTCCACCACACACTCCCTCCCTCCCTCCCTCCAGTAAGGTGTGTCACTAGTGCAGTACCTCCACCACACACTCCCTCCCTCCCTCCCTCCAGTAAGGTGTGTCACTAGTGCAGTACCTCCACCACACACCCTCCCTCCCTCCCTCCCTCCCTCCAGTAAGGTGTGTCACTAGTGCAGTACCTCCACCACACACTCCCACCCACCCACCCACCAGTAAAGTGTGTCACTAGTGCAGCACCTCCACCACACACTCCTCCCTCCCTCCCTCCAGTAAGGTGTGTCACTAGTGCAGTACCTCCACCACACACTCCCTCCCTCCCTCCCTCCAGTAAGGTGTGTCACTAGTGCAGTACCTCCACCACACACTCCCTCCCTCCCTCCAGTAAGGTGTGTCACTAGTGCAGTACCTCCACCACACACTCCCTCCCTCCCTCCCTCCAGTAAAGTGTGTCACTAGTGCAGTACCTCCACCACACACTCCCTCCCTCCCTCCCTCCAGTAAGGTGTGGCACTAGTGCAGTACCTCCACCACACACTCCCTCCCTCCCTCCAGTAAGGTGTGTCACTAGTGCAGTACCTCCACCACACACTCCCTCCCTCCCTCCCTCCAGTAAGGTGTGTCACTAGTGCAGTACCTCCACCACACACTCCCTCCCTCCCTCCAGTAAGGTGTGTCACTAGTGCAGTACCTCCACCACACACTCCCTCCCTCCCTCCAGTAAGGTGTGTCACTAGTGCAGTACCTCCACCACACACTCCCTCCCTCCCTCCCTCCAGTAAGGTGTGTCACTAGTGCAGTACCTCCACCACACACTCCCTCCCTCCCTCCAGTAAGGTGTGTCACTAGTGCAGTACCTCCACCACACACTCCCTCCCTCCCTCCAGTAAGGTGTGTCACTAGTGCAGTACCTCCACCACACACTCACTCCCTCCCTCCCTCCAGTAAGGTGTGTCACTTGTGCAGTACCTCCACCACACACTCCCTCCCTCCAGTAAGGTGTGTCACTAGTGCAGTGCCTCCACCACACACTCCCTCCCTCCCTCCAGTAAGGTGTGTCACTAGTGCAGTACCTCCACCACACACTCCCTCCCTCCCTCCAGTAAGGTGTGTCACTAGTGCAGTACCTCCACCACACACTCCCTCCCTCCCTCCAGTAAGGTGTGTCACTAGTGCAGTACCTCCACCACACACTCCCTCCCTCCCTCCCTCCAGTAAGGTGTGTCACTAGTGCAGTACCTCCACCACACACTCCCTCCCTCCCTCCCTCCAGTAAGGTGTGTCACTAGTGCAGTACCTCCACCACACTCTCCCTCCCTCCCTCCAGTAAGGTGTGTCACTAGTGCAGTACCTCCACCACACACTCCCTCCCTCCCTCCCTCCAGTAAGGTGTGTCACTAGTGCAGTACCTCCACCACACACTCCCTCCCTCCCTCCAGTAAGGTGTGTCACTAGTGCAGTACCTCCACCACACACTCCCTCCCTCCCTCCAGTAAGGTGTGTCACTAGTGCAGTACCTCCACCACACACTCACTCCCTCCCTCCAGTAAGGTGTGTCATTAGTGCAGTACCTCCACCACACACTCCCTCCCTCCCTCCCGTAAGGTGTGTCACTAGTGCAGTACCTCCACCACACACTCCCTCCCTCCCTCCAGTAAGGTGTGTCACTAGTGCAGTACCTCCACCACACACTCCCTCCCTCCCTCCAGTAAGGTGTGTCACTAGTGCAGTACCTCCACCACACACTCCCTCCCTCCCTCCAGTATGGTGTGTCACTAGTGCAGTACCTCCACCACACACTCCCTCCCTCCCTCCAGTAAGGTGTGTCACTAGTGCAGTACCTCCACCACACACTCTCTCCCTCCCTCCAGTAAGGTGTGTCACTAGTGCAGTACCTCCACCACACACTCCCTCCCCCTCCCTCCCTCCCTCCCCCAGTAAGGTGTGTCACTAGTGCAGCACCTCCACCACACACTCCCTCCCTCCAGTAAGGTGTGTGACTAGTGCAGTACCTCCACCACACACTCTCTCCCTCCCTCCAGTAAGGTGTGTCACTAGTGCAGTACCTCCACCACACACTCCCTCCCTCCCTCCAGTAAGGTGTGTCACTTGTGCAGTACCTCCACCACACACTCCCTCCCTCCAGTAAGGTGTGTCACTAGTGCAGTACCTCCACCACACACTCCCTCCCTCCCTCCCTCCCTCCCTCCAGTAAGGTGTGTGACTAGTGCAGTACCTCCTCCACACACTCCGTCCCTCCCTCCCTCCAGTAAGGTGTGTCACTAGTGCAGTACCTCCACCACACACTCCCTCCCTCCCTCCAGTAAGGTGTGTCACTAGTGCAGTGCCTCCACCACACACTCCCTCCCTCCCTCCAGTAAGGTGTGTCACTAGTGCAGTACCTCCACCACACACTCCCTCCCTCCCTCCAGTAAGGTGTGTCACTAGTGCAGTACCTCCACCACACACTCCCTCCCTCCCTCCCTACAGTAAGGTGTGTCACTAGTGCAGTACCTCCACCACACACTCCCTCCCTCCCTCCAGTAAGGTGTGTCACTAGTGCAGTACCTCCACCACACACTCCCTCCCTCCCTCCCTCCAGTAAGGTGTGGCACTAGTGCAGTATCTCCACCACACACTCCCTCCCTCCCTCCCTCCTCCAGTAAGGTGTGTCACTAGTGCAGTACCTCCACCACACACTCCCTCCCTCCCTCCAGTAAGGTGTGTCACCAGTGCAGTACCGCCACCACACACTCCCTCCCTCCCTCCAGTGAGGTGTGTCACTAGTGCAGTACCTCCACCACACACTCCCTCCCTCCCTCCAGTAAGGTGTGTCACTAGTGCAGTACCTCCACCACACACTCCCTCCCTCCCTGCAGTAAGGTGTGTCACTAGTGCAGTACCTCCACCACACACTCCCTCCCTCCCTCCCTCCAGTAAGGTGTGTCACTAGTGCAGTACCTCCACCACACACTCCCTCCCTCCCTCCCTCCCTCCAGTAAGGTGTGTCACTAGTGCAGTACCTCCACCACACACTCCCTCCCTCCCTCCCTCCAGTAAGGTGTGTCACTAGTGCAGTACCTCCACCACACACTCCCTCCCTCCCTCCCTCCGTAAGGTGTGTCACTAGTGCAGTACCTCCACCACACACTCCCTCCCTCGCTCCAGTAAGGTGTGTCACTAGTGCAGTACCTCCACCATGCACTCCCTCCCTCCCTCCAGTAAGGTGTGTCACTAGTGCAGTACCTCCACCACACACTCCCTCCCTCCCTCCAGTAAGGTGTGTCACTAGTGCAGTACCTCCACCACACACTCCCTCCCTCCCTCCCGTAAGGTGTGTCACTAGTGCAGTACCTCCACCACACACTCCCTCCCTCCCTCCAGTAAGGTGTGTCACTAGTGCAGTATCTCCACCACACACTCCCTCCCTCCCTCCAGTAAGGTGTGTCACTAGTGCAGTACCTCCACCACACACTCCCTCCCTCCCTCCCTCCAGTAAGGTGTGTCACTAGTGCAGTGCCTCCACCACACACTCCCTCCCTCCCTCCAGTAAGGTGTGTCACTAGTGCAGTACCTCCACCACACACTCCCTCCCTCCCTCCCTCCGTAAGTGTGTCACTAGTGCAGTACCTCCCCCCCCTCCTCCCTCCCTCCCTCCAGTAAGGTGTGTCACTAGTGCAGTACCTCCACCACACACTCCCTCCCTCCCTCCCTCAGTAAGGTGTGTCACTAGTGCAGTACCTCCACCACACACTCCCTCCCTCCCTCCAGTAAGGTGTGTCACTAGTGCAGTACCTCCACCACACACTCCCTCCCTCCCTCCCTCCAGTAAGGTGTGTCACTAGTGCAGTACCTCCACCACACACTCCCTCCCTCCCTCCCCCAGTAAGGTGTGTCACTAGTGCAGTACCTCCACCACACACTCCCTCCCTCCCTCCCTCCAGTAAGGTGTGTCACTAGTGCAGTACCTCCACCACACACTCCCTCCCTCCCTCCCTCCCTCCCTCCAGTAAGGTGTGTCACTAGTGCAGTACCTCCACCACACACTCCCTCCCACCCTCCCGTACGGTGTGTCACTAGTGCAGTACCTCCACCACACACTCCCTCCCTCCCTCCAGTAAGGTGTGTCACTAGTGCAGTACCTCCACCACACACTCCCTCCCTCCCTCCCTCCAGTAAGGTGTGTCACTAGTGCAGTACCTCCACCACACACTCCCCCTCCCTCCCTCCCTCCCGTAAGGTGTGTCACTAGTGCAGTACCTCCACCACACACTCCCTCCCTCCCTCCCGTAATTTTTGTGTGTCACTAGTGCAGTACCTCCACCACACACTCCCTCCCTCCCTCCAGTAAGGTGTGTCACTAGTGCAGTACCTCCACCACACACTCCCTCCCTCCCTCCCTCCAGTAAGGTGTGTCACTAGTGCAGTACCTCCACCACACACTCCCTCCCTCCCTCCCTCCAGTAAGGTGTGTCACTAGTGCAGTACCTCCACCACACACTCCCTCCCTCCCTCCAGTAAGGTGTGTCACTAGTGCAGTACCTCCACCACACACTCCCTCCCTCCCTCCAGTAAGGTGTGTCACTAGTGCAGTACCTCCACCACACACTCCCTCCCTCCCTCCAGTAAGGTGTGTCACTAGTGCAGTACCTCCACCACACACTCCCTCCCTCCCTCCAGTAAGGTGTGTCACTAGTGCAGTGCCTCCACCACACACTCCCTCCCTCCCTCCAGTAAGGTGTGTCACTAGTGCAGTACCTCCACCACACACTCCCTCCCTCCCTCCAGTAAGGTGTGTCACTAGTGCAGTACCTCCACCACACACTCCCTCCCTCCCTCCCTCCAGTAAGGTGTGTCACTAGTGCAGTACCTCCACCACACACTCCCTCCCTCCCTCCCTCCCTCCAGTAAGGTGTGTCACTAGTGCAGTACCTCCACCACACACTCCCTCCCTCCCTCCCTCCAGTAAGGTGTGTCACTAGTGCAGTACCTCCACCACACACTCCCTCCCTCCCTCCCTCCCGTATTGTGTGTCACTAGTGCAGTACCTCCACCACACACTCCCTCCCTCCCTCCCTCCAGTAAGGTGTGTCACTAGTGCAGTACCTCCACCACACACTCCCTCCCTCCCTCCAGTAAGGTGTGTCACTAGTGCAGTACCTCCACCACACACTCCCTCCCTCCCTCCAGTAAGGTGTGTCACTAGTGCAGTACCTCCACCACACACTCCCTCCCTCCCTCCAGTAAGGTGTGTCACTAGTGCAGTACCTCCACCACACACTCCCTCCCTCCCTCCCTCCAGTAAGGTGTGTCACTAGTGCAGTACCTCCACCACACACTCCCTCCCTCCCTCCCTCCAGTAAGGTGTGTCACTAGTGCAGTACCTCCACCACACACTCCCTCCCTCCCTCCAGTAAGGTGTGTCACTAGTGCAGTACCTCCACCACACACTCCCTCCCTCCCTCCAGTAAGGTGTGTCACTAGTGCAGTACCTCCACCACACACTCCCTCCCTCCCTCCCTCCAGTAAGGTGTGTCACTAGTGCAGTACCTCCACCACACACTCCCTCCCTCCCTCCCTCCAGTAAGGTGTGTCACTAGTGCAGTACCTCCACCACACACTCCCTCCCTCCCTCCAGTAAGGTGTGTCACTAGTGCAGTACCTCCACCACACACTCCCTCCCTCCCTCCAGTAAGGTGTGTCACTAGTGCAGTACCTCCACCACACACTCCCTCCCTCCAGTAAGGTGTGTCACTAGTGCAGTACCTCCACCACACACTCCCTCCCTCCCTCCCTCCCTCCAGTAAGGTGTGTCACTAGTGCAGCACCTCCACCACACACTCCCTCCCTCCCTCCAGTAAGGTGTGTCACTAGTGCAGTACCTCCACCACACACTCTCCTCCCTCCCTCCAGTAAGGTGTGTCACTAGTGCAGTACCTCCACCACACACTCCCTCCCTCCCTCCAGTAAGGTGTGTCACTTGTGCAGTACCTCCACCACACACTCCCTCCCTCCAGTAAGGTGTGTCACTAGTGCAGTACCTCCACCACACACTCCCTCCCTCCCTCCCTCCCTCCCTCCAGTAAGGAGTGTCTATAGTGCAGTACCTCCACCACACACTCCGTCCCTCCCTCCCTCCAGTAAGGTGTGTCACTAGTGCAGTACCTCCACCACACACTCCCTCCCTCCCTCCAGTAAGGTGTGTCACTAGTGCAGTGCCTCCACCACACACTCCCTCCCTCCCTCCAGTAAGGTGTGTCACTAGTGCAGTACCTCCACCACACACTCCCTCCCTCCCTCCAGTAAGGTGTGTCACTAGTGCAGTACCTCCACCACACACTCCCTCCCTCCCTCCCTCCAGTAAGGTGTGTCACTAGTGCAGTACCTCCACCACACACTCCCTCCCTCCCTCCAGTAAGGTGTGTCACTAGTGCAGTACCTCCACCACACACTCCCTCCCTCCCTCCCTCCAGTAAGGTGTGGCACTAGTGCAGTATCTCCACCACACACTCCCTCCCTCCCTCCCTCCAGTAAGGTGTGTCACTAGTGCAGTACCTCCACCACACACTCCCTCCCTCCCTCCAGTAAGGTGTGTCACCAGTGCAGTACCGCCACCACACACTCCCTCCCTCCCTCCAGTGAGGTGTGTCACTAGTGCAGTACCTCCACCACACACTCCCTCCCTCCCTCCAGTAAGGTGTGTCACTAGTGCAGTACCTCCACCACACACTCCCTCCCTCCCTCCAGTAAGGTGTGTCACTAGTGCAGTACCTCCACCACACACTCCCTCCCTCCCTCCCTCCAGTAAGGTGTGTCACTAGTGCAGTACCTCCACCACACACTCCCTCCCTCCCTCCCTCCAGTAAGGTGTGTCACTAGTGCAGTACCTCCACCACACACTCCCTCCCTCCCTCCCTCCAGTAAGGTGTGTCACTAGTGCAGTACCTCCACCACACACTCCCTCCCTCCCTCCCTCCCTCCCGTAAGGTGTGTCACTAGTGCAGTACCTCCACCACACACTCCCTCCCTCGCTCCAGTAAGGTGTGTCACTAGTGCAGTACCTCCACCATGCACTCCCTCCCTCCCTCCAGTAAGGTGTGTCACTACTGCAGTACCTCCACCACACACTCACTCCCTCCCTCCAGTAAGGTGTGTCACTAGTGCAGTACCTCCACCACACACTCCCTCCCTCCCTCCCGTAAGGTGTGTCACTAGTGCAGTACCTCCACCACACACTCCCTCCCTCCCTCCAGTAAGGTGTGTCACTAGTGCAGTATCTCCACCACACACTCCCTCCCTCCCTCCAGTAAGGTGTGTCACTTGTGCAGTACCTCCACCACACACTCCCTCCCTCCCTCCCTCCCGTAAGGTGTGTCACTAGTGCAGTGCCTCCACCACACACTCCCTCCCTCCCTCCAGTAAGGTGTGTCACTAGTGCAGTACCTCCACCACACACTCCCTCCCTCCCTCCCTCCCGTAAGTTGTGTCACTAGTGCAGTACCTCCGTCCCCCCCTCCATCCCTCCCACCCACCAGTAAGGTGTGTCACTAGTGCAGTACCTCCACCATACACTCCCTCCCTCCCTCCCTCAAGTAAGGTGTGTCACTAGTGCAGTACCTCCACCACACACTCCCTCCCTCCCTCCAGTAAGGTGTGTCACTAGTGCAGTACCTCCACCACACACTCCCTCCCTCCCTCCCTCCAGTAAGGTGTGTCACTAGTGCAGTACCTCCACCACACACTCCCTCCCTCCCTCCAGTAAGGTGTGTCACTAGTGCAGTACCTCCACCACACACTCCCTCCCTCCCTCCCCCCAGTAAGGTGTGTCACTAGTGCAGTACCTCCACCACACACTCCCTCCCTCCCTCCCTCCAGTAAGGTGTGTCACTAGTGCAGTATCTCCACCACACACTCCCTCCCTCCCTCCCTCCCTCCCTCCAGTAAGGTGTGTCACTAGTGCAGTACCTCCACCACACACTCCTCCCTCCCTCCCTCCCGTACTGTGTGTCACTAGTGCAGTACCTCCGCCACACACTCCCTCCCTCCCTCCAGTAAGGTGTGTCACTAGTGCAGTACCTCCACCACACACTCCCTCCCTCCCTCCCTCCAGTAAGGTGTGTCACTAGTGCAGTACCTCCACCACACACTCCCTCCCTCCCTCCCTCCCTCCCGTAAGGTGTGTCACTAGTGCAGTACCTCCACCACACACTCCCTCCCTCCCTCCCGTAGTGTGTGTCACTAGTGCAGTGCCTCCACCACACACTCCCTCCCTCCCTCCAGTAAGGTGTGTCACTAGTGCAGTAAATCCACCACACACTCCCTCCCTCCCTCCCTCCAGTAAGGTGTGGCACTAGTGCAGTATCTCCACCACACACTCCCTCCCTCCCTCCCTCCAGTAAGGTGTGTCACTAGTGCAGTACCTCCACCACACACTCCCTCCCTCCCTCCAGTAAGGTGTGTCACCAGTGCAGTACCGCCACCACACACTCCCTCCCTCCCTCCAGTAAGGTGTGTCACTAGTGCAGTACCTCCACCACAGACTCCCTCCCTCCCTCCCTCCAGTAAGGTGTGTCACTAGTGCAGTACCTCCACCACACACTCCCTCCCTCCCTCCAGTAAGGTGTGTCACTAGTGCAGTGCCTCCACCACACACTCCCTCCCTCCCTCCAGTAAGGTGTGTCACTAGTGCAGTACCTCCACCACACACTCCCTCCCTCCCTCCAGTAAGGTGTGTCACTAGTGCAGTACCTCCACCACACACTCCCTCCCTCCCTCCCTCCAGTAAGGTGTGTCACTAGTGCAGTACCTCCACCACACACTCCCTCCCTCCCTCCCTCCCTCCCGTAGTGTGTGTCACTAGTGCAGTACCTCCACCACACACTCCCTCCCTCCCTCCCTCCCTCCAGTAAGGTGTGTCACTAGTGCAGTACCTCCACCACACACTCCCTCCCTCCCTCCCTCCCTCCAGTAAGGTGTGTCACTAGTGCAGTACCTCCACCACACACTCCCTCCCTCCCTCCAGTAAGGTGTGTCACTAGTGCAGTACCTCCACCACACACTCCCTCCCTCCCTCCAGTAAGGTGTGTCACTAGTGCAGTACCTCCACCACACACTCCCTCCCTCCCTCCAGTAAGGTGTGTCACTAGTGCAGTACCTCCACCACACACTCCCTCCCTCCCTCCCTCCTCCAGTAAGGTGTGTCACTAGTGCAGTACCTCCACCACACACTCCCTCCCTCCCTCCCTCCAGTAAGGTGTGTCACTAGTGCAGTACCTCCACCACACACTCCCTCCCTCCCTCCAGTAAGGTGTGTCACTAGTGCAGTACCTCCACCACACACTCCCTCCCTCCCTCCAGTAAGGTGTGTCACTAGTGCAGTACCTCCACCACACACTCCCTCCCTCCCTCCAGTAAGGTGTGTCACTAGTGCAGTACCTCCACCACACACTCCCTCCCTCCCTCCCTCCAGTAAGGTGTGTCACTAGTGCAGTACCTCCACCACACCCTCCCTCCCTCCCTCCCTCCAGTAAGGTGTGTCACTAGTGCAGTACCTCCACCACACACTCCCTCCCTCCCTCCCGACAGGCGTGTCACTCTTGCAGTACCTCCTACACACCCGCCCTCCCTCCCTCCCTCCCTCCAGTAAGGTGTGTCACTAGTGCAGTACCTCCACCACACACTCCCTCCCTCCCTCCCTCCCTCCAGTAAGGTGTGTCACTAGTGCAGTACCTCCACCACACACTCCCTCCCTCCCTCCCTCCAGTAAGGTGTGTCACTAGTGCAGTACCTCCACCACACACTCCCTCCCTCCCTCCAGTAAGGTGTGTCACTAGTGCAGTACCTCCACCACACACTCCCTCCCTCCCTCCAGTAAGGTGTGTCACTAGTGCAGTATCTCCACCACACACTCCCTCCCTCCCTCCAGTAAGGTGTGTCACTAGTGCAGTACCTCCACCACACACTCCCTCCCTCCCTCCAGTAAGGTGTGGCACTAGTGCAGTACCTCCACCACACACTCCCTCCCTCCGGTAAGGTGTGTCACTAGTGCAGTACCTCCACCACACACTCCCTCCCTCCCTCCAGTAAGGTGTGGCACTAGTGCAGTACCTCCACCACACACTCCCTCCCTCCCTCCCTCCAGTAAGGTGTGTCACTAGTGCAGTACCTCCACCACACACTCCCTCCCTCCCTCCCTCCAGTAAGGTGTGTCACTAGTGCAGTACCTCCACCACACACTCCCTCCCTCCCTCCAGTAAGGTGTGTCACTAGTGCAGTACCTCCACCACACACTCCCTCCCTCCCTCCAGTAAGGTGTGTCACTAGTGCAGTACCTCCACCACACACTCCCTCCCTCCCTCCAGTAAGGTGTGTCACTAGTGCAGTACCTCCACCACACACTCCCTCCCTCCCTCCAGTAAGGTGTGTCACTAGTGCAGTACCTCCACCACACACTCCCTCCCTCCCTCCAGTAAGGTGTGTCACTAGTGCAGTACCTCCACCACACACTCCCTCCCTCCCTCCAGTAAGGTGTGTCACTAGTGCAGTACCTCCACCACACACTCCCTCCCTCCCTCCAGTAAGGTGTGTCACTAGTGCAGTACCTCCACCACACACTCCCTCCCTCCCTCCCATAAGGTGTGTCACTAGTGCAGTACCTCCACCACACACTCCCTCCCTCCCTCCAGTAAGGTGTGTCACTAGTGCAGTACCTCCACCACACACTCCCTCCCTCCCTCCAGTAAGGTGTGTCACTAGTGCAGTACCTCCACCACACACTCCCTCCCTCCCTCCCTCCAGTAAGGTGTGTCACTAGTGCAGTACCTCCACCACACACTCCCTCCCTCCCTCCAGTAAGGTGTGTCACTAGTGCAGTACCTCCACCACACACTCCCTCCCTCCCTCCCTCCAGTAAGGTGTGTCACTAGTGCAGTACCTCCACCACACACTCCCTCCCTCCCTCCAGTAAGGTGTGTCACTAGTGCAGTACCTCCACCACACACTCCCTCCCTCCCTCCCTCCTTCCAGTAAGGTGTGTCACTAGTGCAGTACCTCCACCACACACTCCCTCCCTCCCTCCCTCCCTCCAGTAAGGTGTGTCACTAGTGCAGTACCTCCACCACACACTCCCTCCCTCCCTCCCTCCAGTAAGGTGTGTCACTAGTGCAGTGCCTCCGCCACACACTCCCTCCCTCCCTCCCTCCAGTAAGGTGTGTCACTAGTGCAGTACCTCTTCCACACACTCCCTCCCTCCCTCCCTCCAGTAAGGTGTGTCACTAGTGCAGTACCTCCACCACACACTCCCTCCCTCCCTCCAGTAAGGTGTGTCACTAGTGCAGTACCTCCGCCACACACTCCCTCCCTGCCTCCCTCCCTCCCTCCCTCCCTCCAGTAAGGTGTGTCACTAGTGCATTAAGAACATAAGAACATAAGAATGGAGGAAACTGCAGCGGGCCTATTGGCCCATACTGGGCAGTCCCGTTTACACCCAACCCCTATTGCTCATATGAGCAATCCAACCTATGTTTGAAGCAATTCAGCGTATTCGAGTTAATGATGATATTTCGTAACTTGTTCCGTTCATCCACTACTCTGTTTCCAAACCAGTGTTTACCTATTTCACGCCTAAATCTAAATTTGTCCAATTTAAAACCATTGTTACGAGTTCGCTCCTGGTTGGATAATAATTTGAGTACCTTTGTAATGTCCCCTTTGTTTAGCCCTGCCTTCCACTTATACACCTCTATCAGGTCGCCCCTCGCTCTACGTCTCTCAAGGGAGTGCAAATTAAGATGCTTTAACCTGTCTCTATACTCAAGGTTCCTAATACCAGGGATTATTCTTGTCATTCTCCTCTGAATTCTTTCCAAGGATTCTATATCCATTCTGTAATACGGTGACCAGAACTGGACTGCGTAATCCAGGTGTGGTCTCACAAGAGCAAGATACAGTTTTAGGATGACCTCGCTAGTCTTGTAACTAACACTCCTTTGTATGAACCCAAGTACTTTATTAGCCTTGTTACGAGCAAAAACACATTGTTTACTTGGCTTAAGGTTCCTACTTATCATTACTCCTAAATCTCTCTCGCAGTCGGATTTCTCTATGGCATCGTTGTTCATCTGGTATCTGGTTTCCCTGTTTACATTTCCTATACTGAGTACTTTACATTTGTCGATGTTGAATTTCATCTGCCATTTTTCAGACCATTCGAAAAATTTGTTTAGATCCTCCTGTAGCTTTGCCGAGTCCTCGTCAGATTTGATAACACGTCCTATTTTAGTGTCATCAGCAAATTTACTTATGTTGCTGTCTATGCCGATATCTATGTCGTTTATGTATATGATAAACAATAATGGTCCAAGTACTGAGCCTTGGGGAACTCCACTTGTGACGTTGCTCCAATGGGACTTAGTGCCGTTAATGCTCACTCGCTGTTTCCTGTCCTGTAACCACGCCCTAATCCATTTAAGGATGTCACCTTTGATGCCATGAGCTTCTACCTTTCTAATTAGTCTTTCGTGGGGTACTCTGTCGAAGGCTTTGCTAAAGTCGAGATATACCACATCATAATTGTGCCCCTCGTCCACTGATTCGAAAACTGATGAAAAGAATGTTAATAGATTAGTTAGGCAAGAACGTCCGCTTGTGAAGCCATGCTGGGAATCATTGATCAATCCGTGCTTCTCCAGGTGATTTCGAATAGAGTTTGAAATGATTGCTTCCAGTAATTTGCCTACTATTGATGTTAGACTGATTGGGCGGTAGTTAGAGGATAGTGATCTATCCCCCTTCTTGAAGATCGGTATTACATTCGCTATCCTCCAGGATTCTGGTACTACACCTGTTTTTAAGGACATGTTAAACAACTTTGCTAAGGGCATACTAAGCTCTTCCTTACATTCCTTTAGTACTCTGGCAAATATCTCATCGGGACCAGGTGACTTATTAGGCTTTAGTTTGTCTATTTGCTTACTAACATCGTTACTATCTCACTTAATTTGTTTTCTTCACTATCTCTGAATAGAGTCGGTGCCTCGGGTATCATGTTTAAATTTTCGCTGGTGAAAACTGTTGAAAAATATTTCTTCAAATTATTGCTCATTTTCCGTCGTTATCAGTGAGCTCGCCGGAGTCTGACCGTATTGGTCCAATCTTTTCTCGTGTTTTAGTTTGGTACATTTGGTAGAATCCTTTGGGGTTTGTCTTTGCCTCCCTTGCTATCCTTACCTCATTATTCCTCTTTGCTTTCCTTATCTCGGTTTTAACCCTACTCGCCAATACCCTATAATAGTCCCGGAGGTGAATTTTGCCACGATTTATCCTTCTACCTATAGCCTTCCTTTGGCCAATGATGTTCTTTAAATAATTATTTATCCATTTAGGTTCATTGTTGTTTGATCTGAGTTTTTTGTATGGTATGTTCTGCCTTTGTGCGTTAAGTAACTCACTATTTAAATTGTCGTGGAACTCGGCAATCTCAGATCTCGTTATCAGGTCGGTGTCATCTGTCAGGTTCACGGCCAAGCGCGACACCCCCTCTCTCAGCTGCCTCTTTAAACTGTCAAAGTTTGCCCTTCTGAAATCTGGTACTTTAGTGGAATTTTCCTTACGTCTGCCCTGAAAGTCTAACTGGAATCGAATTTCTTTGTGATGGCTGTTTGCAAGTTCGTTCCCTACCTCGACATTGCTAATGAGGTTTTCTCTGTTTGACAAAACTAAATCCAATATATTATTACCCCGTGTGGGTTCGGTTATATGTTGACTTAGGAAACAGTCCTGGATCGTCTCGAGAAAATCCTCTGATTCTGAGTTACCCGTAAGGTCGGTCCAATCTATTTGGCCAAGGTTAAAGTCGCCTACTATACAGACTTTGTTGTGTATGGAAGCCCTGCGCATTTCATGCCAGATAAGTCGCTCATTGACGCTATCAAGATTGGGGGGTCTATATATTACTCCTGTGATTAATTTTTCCCGACCGTCGCTTAATTCTATCCAAATTGTTTCTGTATTTCTCTCAGTTTTTATTTCCTTATTTATTTCACACTTCAGATTATCCCTAACATAGATTGCTACTCCGCCTCCTTTCCTGGTCTGCCTATCGGTATGGAACAGTTTGTAACCCGCAATTCGGTATTCGACTGGTAATTCACGTGTGTCTAGGTTGATCCATGTTTCAGTGAATGCAATTATATCGATTTCTTCGGTACATACCAAGGCCCTAATATCATCCATTTTGTTTCTCATACTTCTACTGTTCGCGTAATATACATTTAAGTTAGTCGTGTTCTGAGTCCTCCCCTTACCGCGTTTAGTTTTAAACTCCCTGTCTAATTTAGTTATGTCATCATTCCTAACACTATTTCCCTGTAATCTTTCGCCTTGTTTACCCGCTCCCACTGCAGTCTCCTCCACCCCCGTGCCCCTATGTTCTCTTAGCACCTCCACCACACACTCCCTCCCTCCCTCTCCCTCCCTCCCTCCAGTAAGGTGTGTCACTAGTGCATTACCTCCGCCACACACTCCCTCCCTCCCTCCCTCCCTCCCTCCCTCCAGTAAGGTGTGTCGCTAGTGCAGTACCTCCGCCACACACTCCCTCCCTCCCTCAGGTAAGGTGTGTCACTAGTCACCTCCACCACACTCCCCCACCAGCCATCAGCGACATAGGGCCTACTACCTGTACAGAGCCGTGTACCTGCCTGCTGCCCTGACAGGTGAGGGAGTCTACCTGGCAATGCTATGTTGTGGAGGTGTTGTGGTGGTGTTGTGGTGGTGATGTGGTGGTAATGTTGTAGAATGCTGTGTTGTGGTGGTAGTGATACTGCTCTAGAGGTGATGATGTGGTGGTGTTGCGGTGGTGTTGTGGTGGTAATGTTGTAGAATGCTGTGTTGTGGTGGTAGTGATACTGCTCTAGAGGTGATGATGTGGTGGTGTTGTGGTGGTGATGTGGTGGTAATGTTGTAGAATGCTGTGTTGTGGTGGTAGTGATACTGCTCTAGAGGTGATGATGTGGTGGTGTTGCGGTGGTGTTGTGGTGGTAATGTTGTAGAATGCTGTGTTGTGGTGGTAGTGATACTGCTCTAGAGGTGATGATGTGGTGGTGTTGTGGTGGTGTTGTGGTGGTAATGTTGTAGAATACTGTGTTGTGGTGGTAGTGATAGTGCTCTAGAGGTGATGATGTGGTGGTGTTGCGGTGGTGTTGTGGTGGGGGATTTGCGGTGGGAAAATGGGGAGAATTAAGAGGAGAGGTGAGGAGAAGGGAGGGGAGAGATGATGGGGAGGGGACGCAGAAACCTGAGGGTAGTGGGGAGAAGAAGTAGATGGGAGTGAAGGGAACAGAGGAGAGGGGAGATAAGAGAAAAGGGGGAGATACGAAGAATACTGAGAGAAGGTTGGGGCGATAACCGAAGGAGAGTACAGAGGGGAGTAATAAATGTTGGGGAGAGGAACTAGGGGTTAGGGAGGACTGGTGGGGAGAGGAACTAGGGGATAGGAATGACTGGTGGGGAGGGGAACTATGGGATAGGGAGGACTGGTGGGGAGAGGATCTAGGGGATAGGGAGGACTGGTGGGGAGAGGAACTAGGGGATAGGGAGGACTGGTGGGGAGAGGAACTAGGAGATAGGGAGGACTGGTGGGGAGAGGATCTAGGGGATAGGGAGGACTGGTGGGGAGAGGAACTAGGGGTTAGGGAGGACTGGTGGGGAGAGGAACTAGGGGATAGGGAGGACTGGTGGGGAGAGGAACTAGGGGTTAGGGAGGACTGGTGGGGAGGGGAACTAGGGGATAGAGAGGACTGGTGGGGAGAGGAACTAGGGGATAGGGAGGACTGGTGGGGAGAGGAACTAGGGGATAGGGAGGACTGGTGGGGAGAGGATCTAGGGGATAGGGAGGACTGGTGGGGAGAGGAACTAGGGGATAGGGAGGACTGGTGGGGAGAGGATCTAGGGGATAGGGAGGACTGGTGGGGAGAGGATCTAGGGGATAGGAATGACTGGTGAGGAGAGGAACTAGGGGTTAGGGAGGACTGGTGGGGAGAGGAACTAGGGGATAGGGAGGACTGGTGAGGAGAGGAACTAGGGGATAGAGAGGACTGGTGGGGAGAGGAACTAGGGGATAGGGAGGACTGGTGGGGAGAGGAACTAGGGGATAGGGAGGACTGGTGGGGAGAGGAACTAGGGGATAGGGAGGACTGGTGGGGAGAGGAACTAGGGGTTAGGGAGGACTGGTGGGGAGGGGAACTAGGGGATAGAGAGGACTGGTGGGGAGAGGAACTAGGGGATAGGGAGGACTGGTGGGGAGAGGAACTAGGGGTTAGGGAGGACTGGTGGGGAGAGGAACTAGGGGTTGGGGAGGACTGGTGGGGAGAGGAACTAGGGGATAGGGTGGACTGGTGGGGAGAGGAACTAGGGGTTAGGGAGGACTGGTGGGGAGGGGAACTAGGGGATAGAGAGGACTGGTGGGGAGAGGAACTAGGGGATAGGGAGGACTGGTGGGGAGAGGAACTAGGGGTTAGGGAGGACTGGTGGGGAGAGGAACTAGGGGATAGGGAGGACTGGTGGGGAGAGGAACTAGAGGTTGGTGAGGACTGGTGGGGAGAGGAACTAGGGGATAGGGAGGACTGGTGGGGAGAGGAACTAGAGGTTGGTGAGGACTGGTGGGGAGAGGAACTAGGGGATAGGGAGGACTGGTGGGGAGAGGAACTAGGGGATAGGGAGGACTGGTGGGGAGAGGAACTAGAGGTTGGTGAGGACTGGTGGGGAGAGGAACTAGGGGATAGGGAGGACTGGTGGGGAGAGGAACTAGAGGTTGGTGAGGACTGGTGGGGAGAGGAACTAGGGGATAGGGAGGACTGGTGGGGAGAGGAACTAGGGGATAGGGAGGACTGGTGGGGAGAGGAACTAGAGGTTGGTGAGGACTGGTGGGGAGAGGAACTAGGGGATAGGGAGGACTGGTGGGGAGAGGATCTAGGGGATAGGGAGGACTGGTGGGGAGAGGAACTAGGGGATAGGGAGGACTGGTGGGGAGAGGAACTAGGGGATAGGGAGGACTGGTGGGGAGAGGAACTAGAGGTTGGTGAGGACTGGTGGGGAGAGGAACTAGGGGATAGGGAGGACTGGTGGGGAGAGGAACTAGAGGTTGGTGAGGACTGGTGGGGAGAGGAACTAGGGGATAGGGAGGACTGGTGGGGAGAGGAACTAGAGGTTGGTGAGGACTGCTGGGGAGAGGAACTAGAGGTTGGTGAGGACTGCTGGGGAGAGGAACTAGAGGTTGGTGAGGACTGGTGGGGAGAGGATCTAGGGGATAGGGAGGACTGGTGGGGAGAGGAACTAGGGGATAGGGAGGACTGCTGGGGAGAGGAACTAGAGGTTGGTGAGGACTGCTGGGGAGACAGCCTACACTTCTACCTCACCGTTATAAGGGGTGTTCAGTAAACGTAAGGTGGCCACAGTGAGGTAAGAGGGACTGCCTTTGTCTATGTTGCTAGGTTTATGTTTGTCTGAAATTTATTACTGTTAAAACGGCGGAGTAATTTCGTTGCAGTTGTGTTGGCCTTTGTTTATATAAGGGCCGGGAGGGTCGCTTACACCGCCATTTATTGTGGAGATGATGGAAAATATGACTCGCTTTATGATGGGAGACTGTACTAGATCGTGACTACTGGTGTAACTTATAGAAAACGGTGAATGATAAATAATATTAATGGGTAAATAAAAAGTATAATGTTGATGTATGTATGTATGTATGTATGTATGTATGTATGTATGTATGTTTAATGAAAGATGTTAGTACAATGGCCACAGTGCAAAGAAAACACACACACAGTATCACTTGTTATCGTGGGTGGTACTACAGGTAGGCAGGGTATTACTTGTTATCATGGGTGGTACTAGGTAGGCAGGGTATTACTTGTTATCATGGGCTGTACTAGGTAGGCAGGGTATTACTTGTTATCATGGGTGATACTAGGTAGGCAGGGTATTACTTGTTATCATAGGCGGTACTAGGTAGGCAGGGTATTACTTGTTATCATGGGTGATACTAGGTAGGCAGGGTATTACTTGTTATCATGGGTGGTACTAGATAGGCAGGGTATTACTTGTTATCATGGGTGATACTAGGTAGGCAGGGTATTACTTGTTATCATAGGCGGTACTAGGTAGGCAGGGTATTACTTGTTATCATAGGCGGTACTAGGTAGGCAGGGTATTACTTGTTATCATAGGCGGTACTAGGTAGGCAGGGTATTACTTGTTATCATGGGTGATACTAGGTAGGCAGGGTATTACTTGTTATCATGGGCGGTACTAGGTAGGCAGGGTATTACTTGTTATCATGGGTGATACTAGGTAGGCAGGGTATTACTTGTTATCATAGGCGGTACTAGGTAGGCAGGGTATTACTTGTTATCATGGGTGGTACTAGATAGGCAGGGTATTACTTGTTATCATAGGCGGTACTAGGTAGGCAGGGTATTACTTGTTATCATAGGCGGTACTAGGTAGGCAGGGTATTACTTGTTATCATAGGCGGTACTAGGTAGGCAGGGTATTACTTGTTATCATGGGTGATACTAGGTAGGCAGGGTATTACTTGTTATCATGGGCGGTACTAGGTAGGCAGGGTATTACTTGTTATCATGGGTGATACTAGGTAGGCAGGGTATTACTTGTTATCATAGGCGGTACTAGGTAGGCAGGGTATTACTTGTTATCATGGGTGGTACTAGATAGGCAGGGTATTACTTGTTATCATAGGCGGTACTAGGTAGGCAGGGTATTACTTGTTATCATGGGTGGTACTAGATAGGCAGGGTATTACTTGTTATCATGGGCGGTATTAGGTAGGCAGGGTATTACTTGTTATCATGGGCGGTACTAGGTAGGCAGGGTATTACTTGTTATCATGGGTGGTACTAGGTAGGCAGGGTATTACTTGTTATCATGGGTGATACTAGGTAGGCAGGGTATTACTTGTTATCATAGGCGGTACTAGGTAGGCAGGGTATTACTTGTTATCATGGGTGGTACTAGATAGGCAGGGTATTACTTGTTATCATAGGCGGTACTAGGTAGGCAGGGTATTACTTGTTATCATGGGTGGTACTAGATAGGCAGGGTATTACTTGTTATCATGGGCGGTATTAGGTAGGCAGGGTATTACTTGTTATCATGGGTGATACTAGGTAGGCAGGGTATTACTTGTTATCATGGGCGGTACTAGGTAGGCAGGGTATTACTTGTTATCATGGGCGGTACTAGGTAGGCAGGGTATTACTTGTTATCATGGGCGGTACTAGGTAGGCAGGGTATTACTTGTTATCATGGGTGGTACCAGGTGGGTGGGGATCAGAGGCGTAACGTACAAGGGTCGGTATCCAGCGTTAGTGTACAGTACCAGGACTCCTCCCTTATTAGGGTGGCGGGTGCCTCCCTAGCTTGGTGGTGAGGAAGGGAGGGATTTAAAAGGAGAGAGAAGGTACATCTCTCTCTCTCTCTCTCTCTCTCTCTCTCTCTCTCTCTCTCTCTCTCTCTCTCTCTCTCTCTCTCTCTCTCTCTCATTACATCACGTCAAGTCACATAATATTTTACAATATACTAATGCACTGTAGGTCCTAAACTCCCCAGGTGATGTTTATTGTGTGTGTGTGTGTGTATGTGTGTGTGTGTGTGTGTGTGTGTGTGTGTGTGTGTGTGTGTGTAAGTTATTTATTATTATTATTATTATTATTATTATTTTTATTATTATTATTATTATTATTATTATTATTAATATTATTTTTATTTTTATTTTTATTATTATTATTATTATTATTATTATTAGTCGTAGTAGTAGTAGTAGTAGCAGCAGTAGTAGTATTACACGAGCATCCCCTAGGTGACCCGCACCTCCTTACCAAATTTTAGTACAACAGTATCTTCACACAGGACGACCGGTGGGTGATAACCGCCCCTTGTACTGGTGGAGGAACAGGTACTAGTGTTCAACCTTTCCCTAGTCATGTTGTCGTAATGATACTTACTTCAACAGGTACTAGTGTTCAACCTTTCCCTAGTCATGTTGTCGTAATGATAATTGATTCCATTTGTTGTTAGTTTACTGGGAAGTTTTATCCACAGTAACCAATGCTTAATGAGTACACTTTATTATATTTCCGCGGGTAAAACTTTTTTCTCGCGGGTACAAATGTGTTGCTGAATTCCGCTGTTAGAATATTCACTTTTACTGTTCATACTCTGCTGTTAAACCACTTTGTGTACATAATTTCTCTGATCATATAAATCTCTCTTATAATTTGGCGAGTATAAAGATATTATTGTGAAGCCACTGGTACAACTCTCTCTCTCTCTCTCTCTCTCTCTCTGGTCGTGGTCAGGTATCAGATAGTTTGACGTAGGCGTGCACGTGTATGGGCGTGTAGTCAAGTGTATGGATGGAGGCGTGATTAATGTAGGCGTGTGGGCGTGGGTGAGGTAAGCGTGTGGGCGTGGTTAATGTAGGTGTGTGCGTGTGGTTAATGTAGGCGTGTGGGCGTGGGTGAGGTAAGCAGACAGAGCATGGGCGTGGGTGTAAACATAGATGGGCGTTCATTGTTTAAAACCAGGTTGCATTTTGTGGGTCCAAGGAAGTCATGATGGCGTGGGCGGCGTGTGACTATTCCACATAACTCCTCCACCACAATCCTCCTCCTCCTCCACACGCCTCCTGCTCCTCAATATCCCTCCCCCACATGCCTCTTCCTCCATCACACGCCTCTTTCTCCACCACCACACTCCTCCTCCACCACCACACGCCTCCTCCACCACCACACGCCTCCTCCACCACCACACGCCTCCTCCTCCACCACACGCCTCCTCCTCCACCACACGCCTCCTCCACCACCACACGCCTCCCCCACCACCACACGCCTCCTCCTCCACCACATGCCTCCTCCTCCACCACATGCCTCCTCCTCCACCACACGCCTCCTCCACCACCACACGCCTCCCCCACCACCACACGCCTCCTCCTCCACCACATGCCTCCTCCTCCACCACACGCCTCCTCCTCCACCACACGCCTCCTCCTCCACCACATGCCTCCTCCTCCACCACACGCCTCCTCCACCACCACACGCCTCCCCCACCACCACACGCCTCCTCCTCCACCACATGCCTCCTCCCCCACCACACGCCTCCTCCTCCACCACACGCCTCCTCCACCACCACACGCCTCCTCCTCCACCACACGCCTCCTCCTCCACCACACGCCTCCTCCTCCACCACACGCCTCCTCCACCACCACACGCCTCCTCCACCACACGCCTCCTCCGCCACCACACGCCTCCTCCTCCACCACACGCCTCCTCCTCTACCACACGCCTCCTCCACCACCACACGCCTCCTCCTCCACCACATGCCTCCTCCTCCACCACACGCCTCCTCCTCCACCACATGCCTCCTCCTCCACCACACGCCTCCTCCTCCACCACATGCCTCCTCCTCCACCACACGCCTCCTCCTCCACCACACGCCGCCTCCTCCACCACACGCCTCCTCCACCACCACACGCCTCCTCCACCACCACTATATTTACTCAATGTTGTAATAGGATGGTGGTGAGGCCTGACGGGTGAGTGAACACCCACCACGCCCACGACACCCCCACGCTCCGTATACAACCATGTACAGTACATACCCACGCCCACGTACACAACCACGTACCAGATCACGCCCACGTACACAATCACGTACATACCCTCGCCCACGTAAGCAACCACGTACATACCTACGCCCACGTAGATAACCATACCCACGACACTTCCACGCCCACACTTTACGCCAGGTCCGTGCCTACATCCACGTACTCATCTACAACTCCGTCAAACCATTTACGCCCATACTTCCACACCGTAGGGCAAGTCCACACCGTACGTTACGCCCACTTATACGCACCCGTCCACGCCTAACTGGAGATGATGCAGTAGTACATCTCTCTCTCTCTCTCTCTCTCTCTCTCTCTCTCTCTCTCTCTCTCTCTCTCCCTCTCCTTATCCTGCCTCCCCCCCCTCCCTCATTCTCATCTCTTCCCCTCTATCCCCTTTCCAATGATATCTGCCTCAACACACTGCAGAACACTGTTTAATCCTCTTTCTCCTCCTCCCCCCTCCCCCTCCCCCTCCTCCCCCTTCCCCCCCTCCTTCCTCCTCCTCCTCGTCGTCATTTTCTTCTCTTTCTCATCTTCCTCTTCCTTCTTTTCTTATCCTCCTCCTCTTCCTCCCTGACTAAGTTGTCTCAGTAGCCATGACTCCCATGTACCATCAGCTGGACAAGGGGCGGTACGGAGCCTATCAATGGTCTGGTGTAAGCAGCTACTCCCTTGTATAGTGATTACTACTACTACTACTGTTATGTGTGGCTTCTAACGTATTGGGGGGTAGGGGGTGCTAGGAAGGGTAGAGGGTGCTAGGAAGGGTAGGGGGTGCTAGGAAGGGTAGGGGGTGCTAGGAAGGGTAGGGGGTGCTAGGTAGGGTAGGGGTGCTAGGTAGGGTAGGGGGTGTTAGGAAGGGTAGAGGGTGCTAGGAAGGGTAGGGGGTGCTAGGAAGGGTAGGGGGTGCTAGGAAGTGTAGGGGGTGCTAGGAAGGGTAGGGGGTGCTAGGAAAGGTAGGGGGTGCTAGGAAAGGGTAGGGGGTGCTAGGAAGGGTAGGGGGTGCTAGGAAGGGTAGGGGGTGCTAGGAAGGGTAGGGGGTGCTAGGAAAGGTAGGGGGTGCTAGGAAGGGTAGGGGGTGCTAGGAAAGGTAGGGGGTGCTAGGAAGGGTAGGGGGTGCTAGGAAGGGTAAGGGGTGCTAGGAAGGGTAGGGGGTGCTAGGAAGGGTAGGGGGTGCTAGGAAGGGTAGGGGGTGCTAGGAAGGGTAGGGGGTGCTAGGAAGGGTAGGGGGTGCTAGGAAGGGTAGGGGTGCTAGGTAGGGTAGGGGGTGTTAGGAAGGGTAGAGGGTGCTAGGAAGTGTAGGGGTGCTAGGAAGGGTAGGGGGTGCTAGGAAGGGTAGGGGGTGCTAGGAAGGGTAGGGGGTGCTAGGAAGGGTAGGGGGTGCTAGGAAGGGTAGGGGGTGCTAGGAAGGGTAGGGGTGCTAGGTAGGGTAGGGGGTGTTAGGAAGGGTAGAGGGTGCTAGGAAGGGTAGGGGGTCCTAGGAAGGGTAGGGGGTGCTAGGAAGGGTAGGGGGTGCTAGGAAGGGTAGGGGGTGCTAGGAAAGGTAGGGGGTGCTAGGAAGGGTAGGGGGTGCTAGGAAAGGTAGGGGGTGCTAGGAAGGGTAGGGGGTGCTAGGAAGGGTAAGGGGTGCTAGGAAGGGTAGGGGGTGCTAGGAAGGGTAGGGGGTGCTAGGAAGGGTAGGGGGTGCTAGGAAGGGTAGGGGGTGCTAGGAAGGGTAGAGGGTGCTAGGAAGGGTATGGGGTGCTAGGAAGGGTAGGGGGTGCTAGGAAGGGTAGGGGGTGCTAGGAAGGGTAGGGGGTGCTAGGAAGGGTAGGGGGTGCTAGGAAGGGTAGGGGGTGCTAGGTAGGGTAGGGGTGCTAGGTAGGGTAGGGGGTGTTAGGAAGGGTAGAGGGTGCTAGGAAGGGTAGGGGGTGCTAGGAAGGGTAGGGGGTGCTAGGAAGTGTAGGGGGTGCTAGGAAGGGTAGGGGGTGCTAGGAAAGGTAGGGGGTGCTAGGAAGGGTAGGGGGTGCTAGGAAAGGTAGGGGGTGCTAGGAAGGGTAGGGGGTGCTAGGAAGGGTAGGGGGTGCTAGGAAGGGTAGGGGGTGCTAGGAAAGGTAGGGGGTGCTAGGAAGGGTAGGGGGTGCTAGGAAGGGTAGGGGGTGCTAGGAAGGGTAAGGGGTGCTAGGAAGGGTAGGGGGTGCTAGGAAGGGTAGGGGGTGCTAGGAAGGGTAGGGGGTGCTAGGAAGGGTAGGGGGTGCTAGGAAGGGTAGGGGTGCTAGGTAGGGTAGGGGGTGTTAGGAAGGGTAGAGGGTGCTAGGAAGGGTAGGGGGTGCTAGGAAGGGTAGGGGGTGCTAGGAAGGGTAGGGGGTGCTAGGAAGGGTAGGGGGTGCTAGGAAAGGTAGGGGGTGCTAGGAAGGGTAGGGGGTGCTAGGAAAAGTAGGGGGTGCTAGGAAGGGTAGGGGGTGCTAGGAAGGGTAGGGGGTGCTAGGAAGGGTAGGGGGTGCTAGGAAGGGTAGGGGGTGCTAGGAAGGGTAGGGGGTGCTAGGAAGGGTAGGGGTGCTAGGAAGGGTAGAGGGTGCTAGGAAGGGTAGGGGGTGCTAGGAAGGGTAGGGGGTGCTAGGAAGGGTAGGGGGTGCTAGGAAGGGTAGGGGGTGCTAGGAAGGGTAGGGGGTGCTAGGAAGGGTAGGGGGTGCTAGGAAGGGTAGGGGGTGCTAGGAAGGGTAGGGGGTGCTAGGAAAGGTAGGGGGTGCTAGGAAGGGGAGGGGGTGCTAGGAAGGGTAGAGGGTGCTAAAAAAGGTAGGGGGGTGCTAGGAAGGGGAGGGGGTGCTAGGAAGGAACGTTGTAAGGAGAGAGAAAGGAAAAAAATGGAAGAGACAGACAGACAGACAGACAGACAGACAGGCAGACAGACAGACATGATCATCACACTCATAATAGGTCCATATAAGCTTCCTTCACAGGTAACAACCCACAGGTAGCTCAGTGGGGGGTGAGGGGGGTAGCTTAGGCGGGTAAGAAATGGAAGTGGGGAGGTGAGAGTTGGGGGTGGGGGGGATGAGGGTAAGATCCGCCCCCCCCCCTACTCCTCTTACCTTATGTCCCAATGGGTAGAATTTTACGCCTGGGTGAGTGTTCCATGGGGTGGAAATATTGTCAATTTCCTTTTGTGAATGTCCTGCTGCCTAATGTGGGTATACTGTACCTTGGTCCTGCTGCCTAATGTGGGTATACTGTACCTTGGTCCTGCTGCCTAATGTGGGTATACTGTACCCTGGTCCTGCTGCCTAATGTGGGTATACTGTACCTTGGTCCTGCTGCCTAATGTGGGTATACTGTACCTTGGTCCTGCTGCCTAATGTGGGTATACTGTACCTTGGTCCTGCTGCCTAATGTGGGTATACTATGTAACTGAGGCATAGGTAAACAGCCTCCGAGTGAGGGACGAAGGTGGGCATGAGGAAGGGAAATTAGGAGGGCAGGAGGTGCGGGGGGGGGGGGGGAGAGAATGGAGGGGCATATCAACAATGCCCAGATATAATAATCCGGAAATGTGACGATAGTGAGTGTGAGGAGAAAGGGAGGAAAAAAGGAGGTTGGGAGGGAAGGGGATGAGAGGAGATGAAGTAGATGATAAGGATGATGGAGCCTCTCTCTCTCTCTCTCTCTCTCTCTCTCTCTCTCTCTCTCTCTCTCTCTCTCTCTCTCTGAAGGAAATTATAATGTTTGTCATCTCTGCCTCTGCTTCTCTTCTTCTTCCCCCTGTTCCCTTTCTTTCTTCCTCATCCTCCTCTTCCTTCATTCCACCTCGTACTCCCTCTTCCCCCTCCTCCCCACTCCTCCCTCCCCGAGTGTGACACGTTTCATCACATCGGTGTTTTACATTTGCTTACTACCAACAGGAGTGTAATTAATAGGAACTGATGTATCCAGCCAAGGAGGAATGGCATTAATTGGTTCGTCTGGGGTTATTGGAACATTCAGTTTCAAGAGATCTGCATCACTTTTATGAAGCCACGCCCCAAAGAGAGTCTTTTGTGGAAGGTTAGCGAGATAGTCGGGATTACTTAGATAGAACATCAATTCAGTTTGAGCTGTAGTTTGGAGACCATTGTTATTCAAAAGTTTGACACAAAACATGGTATTAAGTAGAGCTATCCTCTCAGACAGGGAGGGCAGCCCGAGCTCTTTCCCTATGTTTACAATTCTGGTTGATTTGGGGCATCCTAGAATGACGCACATGGCTTCATTTTGCACTACTTCAAGGCTGTTAAGTTGTTTGGTGGGAATGGTCACAAGATGGAGAGCCATGATAGTCAACTACAGAACGAATGAAGTGAAGATAGAAAGTACGAGCATAGGTGATGTTAATCCCATAGCCCTTGCCAACAAGGGTTCTGAGGGGTTTAATGGGCTGCATTAGTTGGGCACGAAGGTTGCCGACAAAGTTTGCATCATTCACATTAATTACAAGATGTTTATAAGAGTTACATAGTTTCAAGGGCTCCTCCTTCCCCTCCTCTTCCCTCTTTCCCCTTCTCCATTTTCCCTCTCCCCTTTTCTCCTTTTACCTTCCCTCCTTTTCCCTCTTCCCTATCTTCCTAGCCACTCCTCCTCCCCACTCCTCCTCCTCCTTCCTTTTTTCTCCCTTCCTCCTCCGTCTTCATCTCCTCAGCCAGACAATACAAGATATTGCAGGAGTCGTAGACCCTCAGCAATTTGGCAACATGAAAACTTCCTCCACCACTCACTGTCTTGTCAGCTTTCTCGATTACATATACCGCCATCTCGAGAAACGAAAAACGTCTGTAGCTGTCGCCTTCATTGATTTCACTAAAGCGTTCGACCTAGTCGACCACAATATAATCATCAACAAAGCTATTGACCTCGGGCTTCGAAGAAGCCTCATACCATGGCTTACAGACTTCCTCAGTGACCGACGCCAAGCTGTACGCTTCCGAGGGGCTGTCTCCACCTCTCAGTCACTCACCTGTGGCGTCCCCCAAGGCACCAAGATGGGACCACTCTGCTTCCTTATGCTCATCAATGATGCCCTAAGAGAAACCCCTGCTCGCTGGAAATATGTCGACGACTCCACCATTGGGATCAGCGTCAACAATTCTGCTCCCAACTATACCGCCCTTCAGGATTTATTGAACAGTCTCCAAAACTGGGCCACCAACAACCATGTCACCATCAACCATACCAAGACCATGGTTATGCACATCAACCTCTCCTCCGACATTGTCCCACCTCCTTCCATTACTCTAGGTCCGAACACACTCCAGGTTGTAGATTCCACGAAGCTCCTCGGCGTCACCATAGACAACAAACTAAATTGGAAACCACACGTCAATGAAGTTGTCAAATCCTCCAGTTTCCGTCTCCACCTCCTCCGCCGACTCAAGTCCCTCGGAGTTCCTGCACACGAGCTCCTCAGTGTTTACACAACATTCATACTTCCCAAGCTCACCTATGCCTCCCCCACCTGGTCTTCCTCCCTAAATGCCACACAACGTAAACACCTAGAAAAAGTGCAAAAGAGGGCATGCAAGATTATTCTCTCCCCCTCCTACTCCACATATCAAGAAGCGCTCAACACACTGACCCTTTCGACTCTCACTGACCATCACCACGACCTCATCTGCAAATTTGGTAAGAAGCTTCTACACCATCCCCGACACCGGCTCCTACTACCACCTGAGATCCCTTGTCCGAGAATTGCTGTGCGACACCACAACCGCATCCAGCCCATACGTGCACGAACTGATCGCTATAAGAACAGCCCAGTCCCAACCATTGTAAAAATTATCAATAACTTGTAATACTGTAACACTGTCACTATGTTGAAATGAACTGTAGTTTGAGCTTTTCTCCATCTAAGTTATTATATGTCTTATTTGTGTCACTTATGTTACTTGTATATTATTTGTAATTCGTAACCCATTCCCCAAATATGTAACTGTATATTTTCAGCCTTCTGGCTGCCAAGCTCTTTCAATAAACCGTTAATTATTATTATTATTATTATTAGATGCTACGAGAACTGTCACCTCATCGTCTCCTTACTTCTCTCCTCCTCCTCTCCTCGTATCCGACCTTCTCCTCCTCCTCTTACTTCTCCCCCACAATATCTTCCGGCGGGGGTGGGGGAGTGTTACCGTAATCAACGCGTGACGGACACACACAGAGTCGGGCGTTTCCGGTCCTGTACTGCTGACGGCAGCTACACAGACACACACACTCTCTCTCTCTCTCTCAGGTTGGGAGTAACCGTACCTGAACTAATTGGTTATACCTGCCCCTACCTGTCTCTCTCTTATACTTTCCTGTCATACCTGTTAGCTCCCCACCGCCTATACCCCGATACACTCTTCCCCTACACACCCTCCCTCTACACACCCTACCCTCTACACACCCTACCCTCTACACACCCTACCCTCTACACACCCTACCCTCTACACACCCTACCCTCTACACATCCTACCCTCTACACACCCTACCCTCTACACACCCTACCCTCTACACATCCTACCCTCTACACACCCTACCCTCTACACACCCTACCCTCTACACACCCTACCCTCTACACACCCTACCCTCTACACATCCTACCCTCTACACACCCTACCCTCAACACACCCTCCCTCTACACACTCTACCCTCTACACATCCTCCCCCTACACACCCTCCCTACACACCCTCCCCCTACACCCGCTCCCCCTACCATGGGACTACTGACTCTAAATGGATCCAAACTACAGCTACACATATGAAGATGTTTGGACTAGACCACCTGTACAAAGTTGAGACACAACAGCGCTTCCTGCCACCCTGGCGGACAGTTCCCTTCGATATCACAATACCGACATATTCGCCTAAAAAAATAATTATACAAAGTATTTATCTCCAACACACTGCCAAATTGAGAGCTCTTGAACACATACACACTCTACACACTGATGATAATATCACACAGACCATCTACACTGATGGATCTCTTAACACCGCCTGTGGGAGGGCTGGAAGTGCTATTGATGTGACTCAACCTGACGGTAATATAATTGAGAAAGGAGTTAGAATTAACAACTGGGCATCCACTCTACAAACTGAATTAGTTGCCATACTCACAGCTATTAAATTCATTGAAACCACTGTTACTGACAGTCTCATCATCACTGACTCTCTATCTTCACTACTTGCCCTTGGTACCCTCGACTCAGGTTGTCACGCTCTTGTCTCTGAAGCCAGACACAAATATGCGTACCTTGTTGACCGGGGTGTCAAGGTCAAACTGTTGTGGATCCCCTCTCACATAGGCCTCATAAAACATGACAGAGTTGATGCCCTCGCCAAACTCGCGTCTAACAATGACACTGTTGAATACAATTTGGGTCTGTCAAAAAGAACCCTTAAAACTGTAATTAGGAAAGAATTTATTTATGAGTTTGACGCAAGTAGACAAGTGCAAACAGGCACTAGTCGATCCATAGGTTACCATGATGAGATGTATCAAGTGAAACATGTATATGGAGCAAGTAACAAGATCACTAGATTACAAGATGTTGTAACCGCTAGATTAAGGTTAGGATATAAGTACCTCTGGCAGTATGTTCCTCAAGCAGATGTAAACAAAACTAAATGTAAAGTGTGTGGCCATACATATGGCCACACACTTGAACACTACGTCCTCGACTGTATGAAGATAGAACCTTTTAGGGACAGGTCCAAGCACACTGTGTGTGAAATTGCACAACACTTCATCTCTAATGGCAAGATAGCCGACATATTAAGATTATATCCACTTTTTTGCTCTTAGTAACTATATCAATTCTCATGTACAGAACCAAATACTCAATATGCTTGAATTCCTCTCACGTAAATGTGAATAACAAAGTGTGAGGCCAGACATTCTGCCTCACACGCCTGTACTCACGCATTTGTGAATAAGTTACCCTTTATGTATAGAACTAAACAAATAATGTAAATGAAATACTGTGTAACATTCAGTGCCATAATATCCTGACAACGGGGGTTAATTATTATGACCCGTTGTAAACCCTACTCTGTAATCCTTTTGCGCTACCGCTCACAGGATGAGTGTGGGGTGCACAATAAAGTAGCCGCTGTAAGCGGCAAAATAAATAATAAATAAATAAATCCCTACACACCCTCCCCCTACACCTCCTCCCCCTACACACCCTCCCCTACACACCCTCCTCTACACACCCTCCCCCTGCACCTCCTCCCCCTACACACCCTCCTCCACACACCCTCCCCTACACACCCTCCCCCTACACCTCCTCCCCCCTACACACCCTCCTCTACAAAACCCTCCCCCTGCACCTCCTCCCCCTACACACCCTCCTCTACACACCCTCCCCCTACACACCCTCCTCTACACACCCTCCCCCTACACACCCTCACCCTACACACCCTCCTCTACACACCCTCCCCCTACACCTCCTCTCCTACACACCCTCCTCTACACATCCTCCCCCTACACCTCCTCCCCCTACACGCCCTCCCCTACACACTCTCCCCTACACACCCTCCCCTACACACCCTCCCCTACACACTCTCCCCTACACACCCTCCCCCTACACACCCTCCCCCTACACACCCTCCCCTACACACTCTCCCCTACACACCCTCCCCTACACACTCTCCCCTACACACCCTCCCCCTACACACCCTCCCCCTACACACCCTCCCCCTACACACCCTCCCCCTACACACCCTCCCCCTACACACCCTCCCCTACACACCCTCCCCTACACACCCTCCCCTACACACCCTCCCCCTACACACCCTCCCCTACACACTCTCCCCTACACACCCTCCCCCTACACACCCTCCCCCTACACACCCTCCCCTACACACCCTCCCCTACACACCCTCCCCCTACACACCCTCCCCCTACACACCCTCCCCTACACACCCTCCCCCTACACACCCTCCCCCTACACACCCACCCCTACACACCCTCCCCTACACACCCTCCCCTACACACCCTCCCCTACACACTCTCCCCTACACACCCTCCCCCTACACACCCTCCCCTACACACCCTCCCCTACACACTCTCCCTACACACCCTCCCCCTACACACCCTCCCCTACACACCCTCCTCTACACACCCTCCCCCTACACACCCTCCCCTACACACACTCCTCTACACACCCTCCTCTACACACCCTCCCCTACACACCCTCCCCTACACACCCTCCCCTACACACCCTCCCCTACACACCCTCCACTACACCTCCCCTACACACCCTCCTCTACACACCCTCCCCTACACACCCTCCCCTACACACCCTCCCCTACACACCCTCCCCTACACACCCTCCCCTACACACCCTCCCCTACACACCCTCCCCCTACACACCCTCCCCTACACACCCTCCCCTACACACCCTCCCCTACACACCCTCCCCTACACACCCTCCCCTACACCTCCCCTACACACCCTCCTCTACACACCCTCCCCTACACACCCTCCCCTACACACCCTCCCCTACACACCCTCCCCTACACACCCTCCTCTACACACCCTCCCCTACACACCCTCCCCTACACACCCTCCTCTACACACCCTCCCCTACACACCCTCCTCTACACACCCTCCTCTACACACCCTCCCCTACACACCCTCCTATACACACCCTCCCCTACACCTCCTCCCCTACACACCCTCCTATACACACCCTCCCCCTACACCTCCTCCCCTACACACCCTCCCCCTACACACCCTCCCCCTACACCTCCTCCCCTACACACCCTCCTCTACACGCCCTCCCCCTACACCTCCTCCCCCTACACACCCTCCCCTACACACCCTCCTCTACACACCCTCCTCTACACACCCTCCTCTACACACCCTCCCCCTACACCTCCTCCCCCTACACACCCTCCCCTACACACCCTCCCCTACACACCCTCCCCTACACACCCTCCTCTACACACCCTCCTCTACACACCCTCCTCTACACACCCTCCCCCTACACCTCCTCCCCCTACACACCCTCCTCTACACACCCTCCTCTACACACCCTCCCCTACACACCCTCCCCCTACACACCCTCCCCTACACACCCTCCTCTACACACCCTCCCCTACACACCCTCCTCTACACACCCTCCCCCTACACACCCTCCCCTACACACCCTCCTCTACACACCCTCCTCTACACACCCTCCCCCTACACACCCTCCCCTACACACCCTCCCCTACACACCCTCCCCCTACACACCCTCCCCTACACACCCTCCCCTACACACCCTCCCCTACACACCCTCCCCTACACACCCTCCTCTACACACCCTCCTCTACACACCCTCCTCTACACACCCTCCTCTACACACCCTCCCCCTACACACCCTCCTCTACACACCCTCCTCTACACACCCTCCCCTACACACCCTCCTCTACACACCCTCCTCTACACACCCTCCCCTACACACCCTCCCCTACACACCCTCCTCTACACACCCTCCTCTACACACCCTCCTCTACACACCCTCCCCTACACACCCTCCCCCTACACACCCTCCTCTACACACCCTCCCCCTACACACCCTCCTATACACACCCTCCCCCTACACCTCCTCCCCTACACACCCTCCTATACACACCCTCCCCCTACACCTCCTCCCCTACACACCCTCCCCCTACACACCCTCCCCTACACCTCCTCCCCTACACACCCTCCTCTACACACCCTCCCCCTACACACCCTCCTCTACACACCCTCCTCTACACACCCTCCCCTACACACCCTCCCCTACACACCCTCCCCTACACCTCCTCCCCCTACACACCCTCCTCTACACACCCTCCCCTACACACCCTCCCCTACACACCCTCCTCTACACACCCTCCCCTACACACCCTCCCCTACACACCCTCCTCTACACACCCTCCCCTACACCTCCTCCCCCTACACACCCTCCCCTACACACCCTCCCCTACACACCCTCCCCTACACACCCTCCTCTACACACCCTCCCCTACACCTCCTCCCCCTACACACCCTCCCCTACACACCCTCCCCTACGCACCCTCCCCTACACACCTTCTCCCTACACACCTTCCCCCTACACACCCTCCTCTACACACCCTCCCCCTACACACCCTCCCCCTACACCTCCTCCCTCTACACACCCTCCTCTACACACCCTCCTCTACACACCCTCCCCTACACCTCCTCCCCCTACACACCCTCCCCTACACACCCTCCCCTACACACCCTCCTCTACACACCCTCCCCTACACACCCTCCCCTACACCTCCTCCCCCTACACCCCCTCCTCTGCACACCCTCCCCCTACGCACCCTCACCTCATGCAGACACAGGACCTCCATATTCTCCGCCACATTGCTTTACACTTTCATTAACACATAACAATATACTGAAATACGCCTTACTAAACGTTCAAGGCTTGGCACTCTGTTCCACCTACTCAAATATTGCCCTGATGGAGGTCACGAGGCTTGAGGTCTTACTCCAAATAGGTGGGATGGGGGGGCCACCGATGGTAGAACGGTACCTCTCTTGCCTCGCAAGCGAGATTTCGTGGGTTCCATTCCCGGGCCGATGGAAAAGTTGTTTGGACATACTTCCTAGCCCCATTAGTCCCTGCTCACCTAACAGTAATGTAGGTACCTGTTGCAAATCGAAAGTTGCGAATTCGTTTTCAGGGACAGTTGTTGGAGCTTCCAATAACTTGATGACATAAACCATTGACTCTTCAGGTTTCTACGCCCTTAACTCATGAGACATAAGGCAAGCATGAACTTAGCATGCTTCCCTGTTGGGCGCTGTAAACGCTTCTGTGCTTCACCTTACACAGGATGTAGGGGAGTGCCCAATAAAAAAAAAAAAAAAATGGGTGGGGAGGTCGACATTTAACACAAGATAAAAGAAATGGGGCATCCAATAAAACCTCCCTCCCTCCCTCCCTCCGCCCCTCCCTCCCTCCGCCCCTCCCTTTACTCCTCCCCTTACCTCTCCCCCTCCGTGCTTGCCTCTATCACTTGCCCGCCCTCCACCCCTCCCTCCCCCCCTCCCTCCCTCTCTCCTCCGAGGTCCACACTGTACCTGAGTCTGGGATAAGTCGTGTAGAAGTAATGGATAGTTAGCGTGACAAACAAGCTTAAATTTGTTGCCATTTATCGCTACTTTGCTCTCAAATGACCAGGGAGTGGTGGTGTGGAGGGGTGGTGTGGAATGGTGGTGTGGAGTGGTGGTGTGGAATGGTGGTGTGGAGTGGTGGTGTCGAGGGGTGGTATGGAAAGGTGGTGCGGAATGTTGGTGTGGAGTGGTGGGGTGGAGGGGTGGTGTGGAGGGGTGGTATGGAAAGGTGGTGTGGAATGGTGGTGTGGAGTGGTGGGGTGGAATGGTGGTGTGGAGGGGTGGTGTGGAATGGTGGAGTGGAGTGGTGGGGTGGAGGGGTGGTGTGGAGGGGTGGTGTGGAATGGTGGTGTGGAATGGTAGTGTGGAGTGATGGTGTGGAATGGTGGTGTGGAATGGTGGTGTGGAGGGGTGGTGTGGAGGGGTGGTGTGGAGGGGTGGTGTGGAGGGGTGGTTTGGAGGGGTGGTGTGGAGGGGTGTTGTAGAGGGGTGGTGTGGAGGGGTGGTGTGGAGGGGCTGTGTGGAGGGGTTGTGTGGAGGGATGGTGTGGAGGGGTGGTGTAGAGGGGTGGTGTGGAGGGGTGGTGTGGAGGTGTGGAGGGGTGGTGTGGAGGGGTGGTGTGGAGGGGTGGTGTGGTGTGGAGGGGTGTTGTAGAGGGGTGGTGTGGAGGAGTGGTGTGGAGGGGTGGTGTAGAGGGGTGGTGTGGAGGGGTGGTGTGGAGGGGTGGAGTGGTGTGGAGGGGTGGTGTGGAGGGGTGGAGTGGTGTGGAGGGGCTGTGTGGAGGGGTGGTGTGGAGGGGCTGTGTGGAGGGGTGGTGTGGACAGGTTGTGTGGAGGGATGGTGTGGACGGGTGGTGTGGAGGGGTGGTGTGGAGGGGTGGAGTGGGGAGGTGGTGAGGAGGGGTGGAGTGGTATGGAGGGGTGTTGTAGAGGGGTGGTGTGGAGGAGTGGTGTGGAGGGGTGGAGGGGTGGTGTGGTGGGGTGGTGTGGAGGGGTAGTGTAGAGGGGTGGTGTGGAGGGGTGGTGTGGAGGGGTGGTGTGGAGGGGTGGAGTGGGGGGGTGGTGTGGAGGGGTGGTGTGGAGGGGTGGTGTGGAGGATGTTTGTGTTTTTTCCCAGTCTTGGATTAGGTTAGGTTAGGTTAGGTTAACAAAAAAAAACCTATAACGTCATCATCACGGATGGTAACCCCATAAAAGTGACTCGCATGGACCTTCCCAGAGCTGACAGGGCGTCCCTCGACATCACTAACCGGCCACTGACGACCTCCTGACAGCCTTTGTAGGGTTGTTGGCTGGCGATCAAGCGGAAGACCCACCAACCATACCCACAGCCTGGCTGCCTGGGCGAGGCTGTCAGGACCCACCCAGGACTGTCATCACCCACTGTGGGCTGTTAGGATCCACCCAGGGATATCATTACCCACCCAGGGATGTCAGGGCCCACCAAGGGATGTCAGGACCCACCCAGGGATGTCAGGACTCACGCGGGACTGTCATCACCCACCCGAGACTGTCAGGACCCACCGAGGACTGTCATGACCCACCCAGGGATGTCAGGACCCACCCAGGACTGTCAGGACCCACCCAGGGCTGTCATCACCCACCCAAGGGTGTCAGGACCCACCCAGGACTGTCAGGATCCACCCAGGGCTGTCATCACCCACCCAAGGGTGTCAGGACCTTTCCGAGACTGTCATCACCCACCCAAGGGTGTCAGGTCCCACCCAGGACTGTCAGGACCCACCCAGGGTTGTCAGAACCCACACAGAGTTGTCATAACCCACCCGGTGCTGTCAGGACCCACCCAGGACTGTCATCTCCCACCCAGGGATATCAGGACCCACCCGAGACTGTCAGAACCCACCCAGGGCTGCCAGAACCCACCCAGGGCTGTCACGACCCACCCAGGGCTGTCAGGACCCACTCAGGACTGTCATCACTCACCCAGGGATGTCAGGACCTACCAGGGACCGCCAGGACCCACCCAGGGCTGACAGGACCCACCCAGAACTGTCATTCCCCACCCACGGGTTTAATGACCTACTCAGGCTGTCAGGACCCACCCAGGGTTATCAGGACCCACCCAAGGCTATCAGGACCCATCCAGGACTGTCAGGACCCATCCAGGGCTGTCAGGACCCACCCAAGGTTATCAGGACCCATCCAGGACTGTCAGGACCCACCCAGGGTTATCAGGACCCATCCAGGACTGTCATGACCCACCCAGGGATGTCAAGACCCATCCAGGACTGTCAGGACCCACCCAGGGTTATCAGGACCCATCCAGGACTGTCATGACCCACCCAGGGATGTCAAGACCCATCCAGGACTGTCAGGACCCACCCAGGGTTATCAGGACCCACCCAAGGCTATCAGGACCCATCCAGGACTGTCAGGACCCACCCAGGGTTGTCAAGACCCATCCAGGACTGTCAGGACCCATCCAGGATTGTCAGGACCCATCCAGGGCTGTCATCAACCATCCACTCACTTATACAAACTAAACGGGCAGGTCACACCCCTGATGAAGTCAAACCCAGGCTAACTCTTGACCATAACATATGTGTGTGTGTGTGTGTGTGTGGTGGAGAGGTCTGGTTGCTTGCACGTGGATGGTAGATAGGTCTGGTTGCTTGCACGTGGATGGTGCAGAGGTCTGGTTGCTTGCATGTGGGTGGTAGAGAGGTCTGGTTGCTTGCACGTGGATGGTAGATAGGTCTGGTTGCTTGCACGTGGATGGTGCAGAGGTCTGGTTGCTTGCATGTGGGTGGTGGAGAGGTCTGGCTGCTTGCATGTGGGTGGTGGAGAGGTCTGGCTGCTTGCATGTGGGTGGTGGAGAGGTCTGGTTGCTTGCACGTGGATGGTAGAGAGGTCTGGTTGCTTGCACGTGGATGGTAGAGAGGTCTGGTTGCTTGCACGTGGATGGTGCAGAGGTCTGGTTGCTTGCATGTGGGTGGTGGAGAGGTCTGGCTGCTTGCATGTGGGTGGTGGAGAGGTCTGGCTGCTTGCATGTGGGTGGTGGAGAGGTCTGGCGAGGAGATAGCGTCCACGCACATCAGAGAAGCTTTTAACCGCTTCATTAACCCGCTGAGTCGTGTACTCCGGCCTTCATGGTATAATTATTAAACAGGTGAGATGAGATCTACCTTGTGTGTGTGTGTGTGTGTGTGTGTACAGACAGTGAAGTATCTGCTGTAGCGTCGACTTCCACTCCCCTCTTGTGCTCATATTGACGTGAACCAGAAGATGATCTTTTGGGTACTTGCTTAAGTTGACCTTATAAAACATGACCTGCCATTAACTAACTTGAACCTAAACCTCTCCTTAACTAACCTAACCTAATCTAACCTGACCTAACCTTAACTAACTTACCCTAATCAAATCTGACCTGACTTTAATTTTACCTATCATTATCAGGTCGTGGGATTCTGGGGATACTTTCTGGGAAATTTTTTGGAACTCTTTCTACACAGTGTGTGTGTGTGTGGGGGGGGGGGGGGTTACAGGTGAATAGAGGGAGAGATATGTATCTCTCTCTCTCTCTCTCTCTCTCCCTCTCTCTCTCTCTCTCTCTCCCAGTAGTATAGTTCATGTCCCAGGTAACTCTAATTAGGCTGACTCCCTCCCTCCCTCCCCCCTTTCTTTCTTCAGTCTCTCTCTCCCTCCTTCCTTCTCTCGCTCCTTTTTCCTCTCCTCCTCTCGCGCTTTCTCTGTGGTAGGTCATGTTGATGGTGGTAGCAGTGATAGGTGGTTGGTGGTAATGGTAGGAGTGGTAAGTGCTGGTCGTAGTGGTAAGTGGTGATGGTAGTGGTGGTAAGTGGTAGTGGTGGTGGTGGTAGTAGTGGTAGGTAATGGAGGTAGTAGTGGTAAGTGGTGGTAGTAGTGGTAAGTGGTGATGGTAGACGTAGGTGGTGGTGGTGGTGGTACCATAAAAGTTAGTGTGGTGTAACAGACAGAGAGTCGCCCCGCCCACAAGAACAACTTACCCCGGCGTGTACGTCTAGTTGGTGCACACCCAGGCAGTGCACAGTGTTACAGAACTTACAGGTGCACACCAAGGCAGTGTACGGTGTTACAGGTGCACATCCAGGTAGTGTACGGTGTTACAGGTGCACACAGGTAGGTTAGGTTCGGTTAGGTAAGGCGCTATCATGTTGTACACGGTGGCGTGACATGAGTTTATACTTGTTTAATATTGATAAACTTTTAATAAGTTATCTGTTGTTGCTTTTCACTTGAGAATCAGTGTAATATCGGTGTTATCTTGGCGAGTTAGTCTTGTGTTTTAGCTTATGTCAAACAGCTGAGTTAAGTCTTACAGCTTGAGTAATGAAGAAAGTTCATGGATAAGAGTGTCTGTGGTGGAGCTCTAATATATCTTACTGAGTTCACTTTTGGTGGTGGACCTATATGTTCCCGCCACATTCTCGTGATAGTTTTCCCAGAAGTTTGTGTCTGTAATGACTATTTTATTTTAATATTGTTTTCCCTACAAACAGAACACGTTACCTTTAGCCTGGGCGGTGGACTATTGGCCTGTCAGGAAATACCACATTATCAATGGAGATACATTATACCCTAGAAATCCGTTCAAGTGACACTAAGATTGATGAACCATGATCCATCTGGGTTTGTCTTGCGGTTTGTGGGAGGTTTTTGGACCGGATAATCCCCCCTCCCCCTCGTCTCCCGTTTTTCGCTGCACAAATTCCCGCCAGCCGCCAGAGGTCACGCACGACGCCTTCGCCAAATCATAGAAACTGCGACTTTAATGGTGCACTTATGACTCTTCTCGCTGGCACATACCTCACCGGGATGCCACAGTCTGTATATCTTCTGGGTGATTACACAGCGCGGATTTTCTGGGAAATATAGGATCTGTCTTGTTCCTGGTGGTCATAAATCGCCTCAAATTATGGCGGCACATGACGCAGCTGCTCCACGCTATGTTGTACTGGACGATCGTATTTTGTTTTGAGTTTTCCCGCTAATATTTGATATTATTTTTCTGCGTAAACTTGAACACGCTCTTTGTGCCTAAACCTTTCAAGTCGATAGTGAAGTAGTTAAGTCATGTGTATTATCAAAATCATTCGAGTTCTTTATAAGGGCGTCATTCGTGCTAGGTTTTCACGAATCATCACGTACACACGGACAGGGTCACGCACGTCATGGACATAACGCACAGCTCCAAAATGCTTGATGTGTGTGAGCTTTATGGGGACCTGTTGACACCCAAAGGCAAGAGTATATCAAACGTGAACTTAAGTAACTTATTTCACCTGACGATAATCTAAACAACTTAACATAACAAAAACCTAATCCAACATAACGTAACGTAACGTAACCTAACGTAACTTAACCTAACCTAACCTAACCTAGCCTAACCTAACCTAACCTACTCTACCCAAACCTACATAACCTAGCCTAACTTAACCTAGCTTAACAATAACCTAACCTAATAATAACCTAATCTGACATAATACAACCTAACCTAACACCCCCAGGATGTTTAATATGCTGGGGTGGCAAATCTTTTGGTGATCGACAATATACACTATTCTATATTAATAGATTTATGAATTGGTACATAAATAATAAATCCATTAACGTGAATGGATTGATAATGCGAGAACATAGAAACTATATTAAGAAGTCAATAACCAAAACGAGTCAATAAGAAAAACAAGTCAATAACCAAAACAAGTAAATGACAAAAGCAAAGCAAAAAATAACACTGTCATCTCTGGGAGCTTCAATATGGTCCTGAAATGCCAGGCAGGTCCAGTAAACGAGGAACACGGCGGAACAAATGCAGAAACATGTCAAATATTTTGTATCGGACAGCAATCAGGAGCGTCCTGGCGGCCATCAAGAGCGTCTTGACGGCGTGTTAAGGACCGTAAGATACCCTCACTCCTACCAGGCGTTAACTACCTACACTGTCTCAGGACTTTAGGATATTCGTGTTATCCTTCCTGTCCTGCCTAAGGTCCTGCCCAGTTTAATCCTTAGATGTGTATATATATATATATATATATATATATATATATATATATATATATATATATATATATATATATATATATATATATATATATATGTGTGTGTGTGTGTGTGTGGCAGCATTATGTTAGTGTTAAGGTGAAGGCACTGCTTCCTCCCTCTCGCTTTCAGCTACCGCCGTTGGCTAGTCCTCGTGGTGAACAGGGAAGCAACTTGCATAAGTCCTCCCCTGCCAGTACACAGTCTCTTCACCATCAAGACTCCTGCTGTGGCTCCTCGTGGCAACAAACTGTAGCTGGGTGCCCCGTGGGCCCAGGCTAGATTAGCAGGGGATCTTGAAGTAGCAGTGGGCCCCAGAGGGACGGCGCATAGGCCCACTGGTATGTGGACTCCTCCTGGCGCCTAAACACCACTGCCCCGCTGCCTTGCAGATTTCCCTTGGAAGGTATAAGGCTGCGGGAGTAAAACCCGAAGGAAAAATCATTGGTGAAGCCCTGCCTCAGGCAGACATGCTTACAGAGCTCCAACAAGACCCTAGCAGCGGTATAGGCGGAAGAGGTGACAAGCATGGGAAACCAATGACTACACCGGCGGAAGTAGGCAATGCATGATGGACATGCTACTAAGGCGAAACCCAACAAATTAGGTTACCGGCAGTCCATTGCATCTCTCCTTTATCCCAGTCGTTGCAACACTTGCACCACTGGATCAGGAAAAGGGAGAGCCAAGATGTGTGGTTGCAGCCTGCGCTCCTGCCTCACCACTTAAATCAACTCACGCACAGCCATCATCCTCATCATACTCCTCGTCATCATCAAAACCCCTATACCCCCAAAAGTCCTTTGGCGACGTACGACTGGAGACGGGAACAGGAAAAGATGAATACTGGGAGTCTCTAGTCACAACTCTGCACATGGGCGGCACAGATAAGATGGTCGCAGTGCAATCCGGTCCTGTCTGTGCGACTGAGCAGCCCTTTCGAGGAGCCACTCTGCTCACCCCACATGGGGAGGGGACTAGAAAAGGTGCCTCAAACATAGCCTGCCTAAAGAACCAAAATGACTGGGCAACCGCTCCCAGTAAGATCATCTTTATTTGGTCGAAAACACAAATATAATCAGTAGATTAAAGCAAAAACAAACTATACATCCTTTAATGGTCGCTGCATGGAATGTCAGGACCCATCTGGATACTGGCACAAATGAGCATTCTGAAAAAAGAACTGCCCTTGTGGCAAAAGAGCTGGCTAAGTATAACATCGACATAGCAGCCATTAGTGAGTCCCGGCTCCCAAACGAGGGTCGACTCACAGAATGGGGGTCTGGCTTTACCTTCTTCTGGAACGGTAAGCCTGCTGCGGAGTGAAACCACATTTATGGAGTTGGCTTTGCCATCCGCCATCACATCCTACACAGGCTAACTGAAATGCCTGTTAGGATCAATGAGCGTCTCATGACACTCAGAGCCCCACTGAATCACTCATGCCATGCCTTTTTCATCAGTGCATATGCCCTAACATTGGATGCAGAGTATGTCGACTTCGACAGAGTGCTAACCTCTATCCCCAGAGAAGTTAAGGATGTGCTCCTTGGTGACTTCACTGCCAGAGTTAGCAGAGATAATGACATTTGGCAGGGAACCATAGGGAAAAACAAACTAGGCAAGTGTAATCCCAACGGCCTGCACACAACCTTACTATCACCAATACTTTATTTAGGCAGGCCGACAAGTTCAGGGATTCGTGACAACACCTTCGATCCAAACACTGGCATCTCATTAACTACATCATTGTCAGAGAAACAGAACACCGAGATGTCCTTATCACCCGAGCCATGCATTGCTCAGACTGCAACACTGATCATCGGCTTGTCAGAGCAAAGCTCTCACTTAACGTTGCCTCCAGAAGAGGTTTTAACACTAAGCGTCTGGAGGATCCAGTAGTAGCACATGCTTTCACAGAGCAACACCAAACAACCCAAATCCCAGTGCCGAATGGAATATTCTTGACACTGTCATGACCAAAACCTGCAGAGAGACCCTCGGCCAGATCGAAAGAATACACCAGGACTGGTTTGATGAAATTGACCCGGAAATCAATATACTCGTCGTGATAAACGTATAAACGTGGTGCTTTAACTGACTGGCATAACAACTTTCAGTCTCTGATCAAAGCTGATACCTTCCACAAGAAGAACGCAGCAACCCAGTGCAAACTTCGCAATCTAAAGAACGACTGGTTTAAAAATAAAGTATGTGAAACACAAAAACTTGTAGATGAGCACAAGATGCGCGAATTTTTCAATTCCACTAAACCCTTTATGGGCCAATCACTCATGACGCAGCCACCCTTCACTCATCTGACGGTAACTCCCTGATTAAAGTCGAAGAAGGCATCCTTCAGCGCTGGAAAGACCAGTACCATTTACTGCTCAACCGAAACACCGATGTGGATGTCCTGAATACCTAAAACCACAGCACCTGATGGAATTCCAGCCGAGGCGTATAAAGCGGTCTCCACTCTCTCCTGGAGAATATATGGGAAAAAAGGAAATCACTAAGCTCTTAAAGACGCCTCCATCGCCAATATTTATAAGAACAAGGGGAAACCGGTAAGACTGTGGCAATTACCACGGGATCTCGCTGCTGTCCGTAGCTGGCAAGATTATCGCCCGAGTCCTCTTAAACAGACTTCTTCCTGAGGCAGAAAACTTCTTCTCAGAATCTCATTGTGGCTTTAGACCACAACGTGGCACCACTGACATGACCTTCGCTGCCTGCCAGATACAGGAAAGGTGCAGAGAACAGCGTCGTGACCTGTACATGGCCTTCATTGACTTAACCAAAGCCTTCGGCTCGGTCAACAGGGAAACCCTCTGGCGGACCCTCAGTCGGTTTGGCTGTCCACCAAAATTCATCGCCATTGTGAGCCAACTCCACG